>PVJX010026581.1:0-25696 GCA_004027295.1 Dolichotis patagonum | reverse complement strand
GCTAGATGGGGTCATGCATGCTGTAATCCCAGCACTTTGGGAGGCTGAGGCTGGAAGACCAAGTATTCAAGCCCAGCCTGGGCAACTTAGCAACTTACAATACCCTGTCTTGAAATGAAAAAAAAGGGACTGGAAAAGACTCTGGATTCAATTCCCAGTAAAACACACACACACACACACACACACACACACACACACACACACACACAACCTAATTCAAACTGGAATTTCTTTTTCTTTTTGGTACCAGGGATCAAACTTACAACCTTGCATTTGCCAGGCAGAGGCTTATGCCACTGAGCTAAATCCCCAGCCCTCAACCTGGAATTGTAAGAAGTCAGTATTTGTGAAGTTAGCCCGCTGAAGGGTGATATTGGGCTTCTCTGTTACTGCAACATAGCTTAGCCTAGTGCTGAGGAGGACTCCTATCATCATCCCCACCTTGGGAGCCAGTAAATAACACAATCAATGTGTCTGGCCCTGTGATGGCTAGCTTGTCAAACAAGCATGCTTGTGAGCCTTAAGTAATGAACTAAGGTGAATGCAGAGAGGCAAAGAAACTGACTCCTGTGACACTGTAAATGAAAAGGGCCTAGCACAGCCTTGGGGATTAGGAAGGGCCTCCTTAGAATGAGGAAGCCGTTGCAACATACTGGCTTGTGGATGTTTGCTTCAGGGTGTCACGTTGAGGAGTATTTCCTAAGCCCAAAGCTGTGTCAAATGTTGGACACACATGATTCTCATTATTGTAATAGTCCCAGGAGACAGAACTAATACCAGCTCTCTTTTACAGATGAAGAAGGGAGGCTTACTGGGATGAGGTCATGTGCTTCAAGGTTATTTAATAAGGAAGTATAAACTGGTATTTGAACCCATATCTACTGGGCTCTAAAAGGAACACTCAACCTCTCACAGCATTTCTGGCCTTTATAGACTCAGCCCAGGGACCCAGTCAAGGAAGGAAGATCAAAACAAATCCAAAGGAAGATCAAAATGAACCTGGTCAGCAGATGTTTACAAGTTGCAGAGGACGGCACAGCTTTCTCCCTACCCCACCCCCACTTCTCCTTAGACGCTCTGGGGTTCCTTTTTCACTTTTACAGAGTCCTCCCTCTACCCGCTACCCAGAGGGTGACTTCATCCTCCTTCCTGCAGATGAAGAGGTGTGGGCTGCTGGCGCCACCACAGTCCAGCCACTGATGACACCACCCTATTTGTTTATTTCAACAGAACACAGAGGCACCAGGCAAGCCGTGCTCTCTGTGTGCTCTTGAACATTGTCTCCTGTTGCCTGGCACATTTGATTCGGCACATCTAGTTCCTGATTGGCACCAAGAGATGTTTCATTTTGCTTCCAGTGGGAACTGGCTTTGACCAAGGTAACCTACAGTCCTAATCTGCTCTGGATATTCCAAGTTTTAGCTCTGAAAGTCCCACATCCTTGAAAGACCTCAGCTGCAGGCAAACCAGAAAGATTGTCACCCTCCTTTGACCCTTCTTGTTAAAAGCTGTGACAGGTCCACAACATCTCTACAGAATACCTGTTTTCTACCTTGGCTGCACATTGGAAGTACCCAAGGAACACTCATAAACTCTGCTACTGGGTTCCCGGCATTGTATACCTGTGTCATACCCACAAGTTTCTATGACACTCCAGAGATTCTAATGTTATTGATTGGAGATACATCTGGGGCACTAGGCACTTTCAAAGCTCCTCAGAGGATTCAAATGTGAAGCCAGAGGCAAAGAACTTTCAGCAGGAAAGAAAGGGTGAGCTAAAGAGGGGACAACACGGCTTAGGGGAGGAGCAGATGAATGAAGCTGGTGACATAAGGCTGAATTTGGACAAGCAAGGATATGACAGGCAGAAGACACCTTGTGGTTTGACTTGAGAACCTTGGGAAATCCCTTTACTTCTCTGAGCCTCAGTTTCCTCACCTGTAAAACAGGAATGGTAAATGGAATCTCTCTCTTGGTTTGTTGTGCAGATTAAATAAAATACTGTTTGCAAAGTATCTGCCCCAGAACAAAATAAGCACTTATTAACAATGCAGGGAGCTGGACGTGGCATCACCCATTTGTAATCCCAGAAGTCTGGGAGGGTGAGGCAGGAAGATCGTAAATTTGAGCATTCCCTACACAATTTACCAATTTGTGAGTCCTTGTGTCAAAATAAAGGTGAGGGCTGGGGAGGCACCTTTTACAAAGGCCCAGGTTCAACCTCCAGTACTGCAATAAATTAAAAAAAATTAAAAATAAATAAATAAGAAAGGGCCACTTATGGAGGGTTTCTTATGTATTCAGCACTGTGCTAAGGATTTCATAGTCCGTGGCTACTCTGAGCCTCAGAGGAGCCAGTGTTATTTCCGCCTTAGTGTCAGAGAGTCTGCAGATAAAGGAACTGAGCCCGGGGTTCCTGGCTGTGTTAAATGGTTTTTAGAGAGCCAGGCCAAGGGACAATGACCCAAATGGGTCAGAAACTGACTCAAGGAATCTAGAGGATGTGAGCCAGCCCTGCATGGGTTTTTCAAAATGCAAACAGCTTGTTTATTTGTGATCATAGAAGTAATATGCTCACTGTAACAAGTTTAGATAATGAGGAAGTGTAAGGTCAGGAAATAAGGATTTTGGATGCCCCCTAAAACCTCAGGCCAGGACTTCCCCATTTGGCAACCAGGAGTGGGGGAGAAGGGCTGGCCTGTAAGGTCCCTCCCATCCACCCTCGTCCATCTCGGTCGTCAGGACAAAGCACATTGATTTCCATGACATCAGCTCTTTCTGTTTTAAGACTGTGGTACTGGGGACAATGGCAGGATGTGGACTTTCAATTTAGCAGCCTGACATCACCCATATTAGAAAAGACTTGGCCAGAGCGGGACTTGCCCCTGATTTGGCCCTCTAGGAGAAAGAATATCAGCTTCTGTCCAGAACCTGTCCCTGGAGTGACAAAAATCATATTGATAGAACATTTTACTATACATCAGGCAGCACTCAAAAGGCTATTCCAGCATGTGCCTGTAATCCTTGCACTCAGGAGGCTGAGGCAGGAGGATCGCAGTGAGTTTAAGGCCAGCCTGGGCTACATAGCAAGACCTTGTCTCAAAAAACAAAAATAAACAAACAAAAGGCCATTCCAGCAAGACTGCAAGGAGCATACACGTGTGGCTCTCAAGGAAAGGGGCTTCCCTAGGGCACATCCCTAGGGGGCTGGGTACACTGGGTCAGAGGCTCTGCCTAGCTTCAGTCATTCCTGAGGGTGGAGGTTGTTCTGCAGTGATTGACAATTTACCTCCACCCAGCAGCAAGCAGTGTGCGACCTCTGCCTGCTCCATGCTGCTGTCTATGCTTTATAAACACAAACCTGACACTACGCGTATTCTCCAATTTATCCACATGTATCAGCGCTCATTCCATACCCACCCATCTAGATAGACCTTACTTTTTAACCATTTTATTGAATTATAATAAAATATAGACAAGTGTACAGCACAGAGTGAACAGACTGTGTAACTACTGCTTAATCCATAGACAGACCATCACCCTCATCCCAGAAGCCTCTGCCTATCACTGCTCTGCCCTAAAATGGCTTTATAAATAATATACTCATTGGGGTGTATGTGTGTGTGTGTCTTTAGCTAATCATTATGTGTGTGAATTTATGCAAGTTGTTGCATGTAGTCACATTTTGGCAATGCCTGGAAGACGTGTTGGGTTGTCACAGCTTGCAGGAGGGGTGCGCTATTGGCATCCGCTGAGTGGAGGCCCGGGATGCTGCTCAGTGTCCTACGGTGCACCAGACAGAGCCCCAGCAAAGGATGGCCTGGGCCCTAATGTCAGCAGTGCTGAGGTTCACAGTCCCTGCTGTAGACCTGGCTAAGGAGCTTGAATTTACTCTTAAGAGTGGTGAGGAAACTCCAGCCTAGAGGTATGTCCAGCTTTACCCTTAAACAACTTTCCACTTTTCGAAGGGCTGTGTCCTTCCTCTCTGTTAATGCCTGCTTCCTTTCCCACCATACCGTGCTTTCTATGGATTAACTCTTTCCAATCTTTTAGCCATTACCCCAGCACCCAAATGAAACCCAGTAACAATCTGTTTCAGCCTATTTGGACAGGATATCATACTTGGATATAAATGCAAACACCACACACGCACAGAGTTACTCTTTCTAGAGACTGCAGGTAATGGGAAGAGGACGGAAATGTAATTTAAATGTAAATTTCCTTCACTCCCTGCATGCTTCACATGGAACTGGCTTAAAGAAGAAGTTCTTGTCATTTTGGCTTCTGCCCCGATTCACATCTTGAGCAAGAACTGGAAAGATAAACAGGAAATGCCTCCTGACATGGGAAAACGAGGCCAGTCTCTGTTTCTCAGAGATCTGAGACTCAGAAAAGCTCAGTGTCCCCTGGGGTGAGGCCCTGAGGACCTGGCCCGAACCCCCCACTGCCTGCAAGTAGGACTGCTCTGGGGAAGGTTTGCAATTTTTCCGCAAAAGTGCTTCATGTGCACTACTTTCATTTTGAAATTTCTGGTTCCTTTTGTCTTTGTCTCAAATGCAAATTCAGGTAATGCTTTGACTTCAAATGCACTACTTTAAGTGGCAACTACATGGTTTGCATGCACCAATCATTTTCATCTCGCTGATTTTTCTGGCAGTTGGATTAACAATTTCTTTAAAGTTAACTCTACATGTTATCAGAACACTAAAATCAGTAGCACAGAAAGTTAAAAATACATATCCCATCAAGGAAGACGAAACCCAGATTCAATTATGAACAAGAATTAGATTTAGCTCTGAGCTTTCTGGAAAAGCAGCAAGGGAAACACAATGCATCACACAATTTCTTGTTTTGTAATCAAAAGGAAACTGCACATCTTTAGCTGCGATCATTGTTTCCTGGATCCTAAGTTGTGATAGGAGCAGAATGTAAAAAGTTTTAAGTGTCTCCTTCCAGTCTGTGCTTTCTATCGCTACCTTTCTTGCCTGCCCAGGATGAAGTGTGGGTGCCATGCTGCTCTCAGAGTGACAGATGCCTCGCTGGCGGCTTCCTAGGTGCCTGATGCTAGGTTGGGTCCTAACTATAGACTTTTCGTTATTCCAGGTAAAGGAACTGGGATAACAAACCCCTCCTCACACTTGGCAGACAGAGAAGTTGACAAGCAGATAGGGCAGGGATTATTGTTATCTAAGAAGGCAAATGAATCCTCAGAACTGGGAAGTGCCAGAGCTGAGATTCAAACTAGAGAATTTAGAGACCTTAAATAGTTTTAGAACATAAGTGCCAGGCAAACACTAAGACACTTCTTTTTCTCTTCAGTATTGGGAGTTGAACCCAGGGCCTTTGTACTGAGCTACATCCCCAACATTTTTAAAAATATTGAGACAGGATTTCAATAAGTTATTAACTTGATGAGCAGGGTAGGTTTTAACTTGAAAACCTCTTGCCTCAGCCTCCCAGAGTGCTGGAATTATAGACCTGAACCACCACACCTGACTACTATGGTATGGTACTTTAAGGGATTACAAAGAGTGTAACTCAAGGATAAGAGATTCACTGTCAGGTTAGGACACTATCCTGCCTTTTCTTTTTTTCAGTGCTAGGGATCAAACTCAGGGCCTCCCACATGCTAGAAAAGTGCTCCACCACTGAGCTACTCCCGAAGCCTTCCATTGTGTCAAAAGGCTACTTAAAAGTAGCAAAATGATCTGGGAAATTGCTTAACTCCTCTGAACTTTGGCTCGTTCACCTGCAAAATGGGGAGATAATAGCCCTAACTACAAAAGTTGGGGGAGTTCAGTGCCTTGATGTCTGCGGAGGGCTTTAGCAGAGTTCCTGAAAGACAGCGCTGTGAATGTGAGTTCCCAGCAGTGTGGACGTCTTCAAGCATCCTTGATGAGGCAGGCACTGCCTGCCCTGTGCCTCAGGCAGAACCTCTTTTTTCTCCACCCCCTTAAGCTGCCCTTCTCACAGTTGGGCATTCCCCCACCTCTCTGATTGCCTGGAGACTGAAAGCAATCAACCAGGTCAGGACTGTGGTCCTCCTCCCCTCTGTACTGGGGTATTAAAACCAGGGCCTTCACATTCAACTGCTTGCCCAGCTATTTTTATTCTTTGTTTTAAGACGAGGTCTTGCAAAATCTCCAAGGCTGGGTCAAATTTGTGATCTTCTTGCCCCAGCTTCCTAGAGAGCTAGAAATACAGTTGTGCATCACCAGGCCTGACTTCCCGGGGTTTCATGAACTGTGAATGTCTGCAGTGGTTTTCATGGCAAGCTTTACAATCATATCTTGTGTTTTATTTATGTTTCTCTACGTACAAAGCTCTTTTCTGTCACCAATGACCTCACTGACCTTCTCCAGCAGATCTGTGATGGCCTAAAAATTCTCTTTCCTATTTTATAGATGAAGGAGAGGAGGTTCAGAGGGGTGTTCAGTTGTGGCTTCCCCAAGATCACTCAGCAGATCTTCTGGTTCCAAGTTTAGGGCTTTCTCTTCTGCATTCTGCTGCAGGCCAACAGTTAATGAAATTGTTTCCAGAAATAGTTAAGAGCCAGATTTGGGAAAGACATTTAGAATTGGCCAAGAGGGAATTGAAAAACAAAACATGTCAAACTCTTGACTTTTTCTCTTGATGTGACTACTTATCCTCTGTTTCCTGTTCCTCCAGTCCTGGGTTTCTCTGACTGCCTTGTACTCTTTTCCGGAAGCAAAGCAGCAGAACAGTTTATTTGTTCATTTATTGTGCATTCTTTCATCATTATGGGCTGAATCGTGTCCTCCCAAATTCATATGTTGAAGCCCAAACCTCCAGTGCCTCAGATTGTGACTGTGCTTGGAGACAGAGCCTTTAAGAGGAAATGACTGTGAAACCAAGTGTGACTGATGTCCTCAGAAGAAGAGACAAAGACATGGGTGACCCAGGAGTGAGGGTGACTGAGTGAGGACACCAGAAGACCACAACCGTCTGCAAGCCCAGGAGACGCTCAGGAGAAGTCAGACCTGATCATGAACTTCCGGCTTCTGGAACTCTGAGAAATAGATTTCCGTTGGTGAAGCCACCCAGGCAGTGATATAAATACATTTACTCCCCTGTGCACACATTTGCATGTACCTTGCCTCCTGCAGGCCTTTGCTTCACTGTGGCCCAAGAAAGCTTCCTGAATCACCCTCTTGAACACTGCAGCCCCATGCCTCTTGTCTGATAGCCTCAAATTTCCTTCTCCATGTCTTTTTTCTTTGTAGTGCTTCTCAGTATAATTCAAAATCTGTGTATTTTCTGCTTTCTATATCTGTTGTCCTTTCCCTTGTGCTGGTGTATACACACAGGGCAGGCATCTTGTTTGTTTTGTTCTCTGCTGCTCTGCCTCTGAGGAGACTAGAATAGGGCCTTGCACACATCCTAGGTGCTTCCTGGTGTATCTTGCATGAATGAAGTTGTACACCTAGGCATCCACCCAACAAAGAGTAACTGAGCGGAGACAGTGCTGGGGCTGGGCTGGGGGCTGCAGATTCGAGTATCTGATGTCATACAAAGGGGCAAGGACTGCATTTTAGTCACACCTGCAAGGGGATGTCAACTAATACTTGCTAAATGACTGTGCTGTTGGGAGAAAGGAGCTGACACTCTGCCTCCTTGAATACGGGCATTCTTGCTAAGGGTTGCAATGCTGTGAGTCATTTGTTACCTACTCACAGTAAAGAAGCAACATCCTAGAATGTGGGGAGAGAAGAAATTGTCTCCTCTTCTTTTTAATTTTTTAAAATTTTTATTTTCAAATCACACGTGAAAATTGTTCACATATATAAGGTACCACACAATGTTTGGTAGCTGTGTCTATTGTGAATGTTCAAATCAGGGTAAACATACTTATCTCTCCAAACATTTCTTATTGCCTTATGGTGAAAGCATTCATAAAATCTACAATACATCATTGCTATCAACTGTCACCGTGCTGTGCAATAGCTCCCCAGAGCTTCTTGCTCCTAATTGTAATTTAGTATCCATCGATCAACCTGCCCCCATTCCTCTTCTCCAGCTGTCCCCCAGTGTCTGGTAACCACCATTCTACCCTCAACTTCTATGAGATCGACTCATTTAGCTGCCGCACCAGTGAGATCATGGGTATTTGTTTTTCTGAACCTGACTTATTTCACACATAATGATTTCCAGTTCCATTCATGTTTCAAATCAGATTTTTCTTGTCCTTAGAAAAGATTTACTGTCCCTTCCTAAACATGAGAGAAAGAGAGAATATGATGTTTTTCAAGCAGAGAGAACTCTCTATGCCTCAAAATTTTGGGGATCCATGGTGATACATGTTACTCCTTCCATTGCTGGATGGCTTGTGGATTTTAAGTTGCTACTTTAGAATTATAAGCACTTGTCATTCATTTTCCCATGGATATGGTTTCACTGAGGTGGAAGGCCAGGGTGAAAAAGCTTCAGTGTGAGCACACTTTCTGGGGTGCTGACAAGGTCTGTGTTAAACATCTAGTGAGAACACATAGATTGGGAACTGGACGCCTGTGCAGAGCACAATAGGTTTCTTGCTGCCTATATGTAAACATCAATCTTAAGGGATGGGCAGTCTTGCTGGGGTGTGTAGCATGGAGTGAACCCACATGAGCAGCTTCTACTGAATAATATCAGAAACCAAGATGGCGTCACAGATGCTAACTAGGTCAGAGAAATGTATGATAAAGCACATGTACTGAGGTATTAAGGGCAGAGTATTTGTCAACACTGAACATTGTTTCAACTTTTTGGAATGTTTGGATAGTTTTGCAATAAAATATTGTCATAAAAGCATAAGTAAAGTACATACTATATCTCTAGTTATGTGAATTACAGATCTTTATGTTTTTCTTGTTTGGAATATAGGAACACATACTATTCATTGACTCTCACCCTCACTCACTTACTACTTATGTATTCATCTACTTTTTTTTTTTTGTACGTGGGATCGAACTCACAACCTTGTGCTTGCTAGGAAGGCACTTATGCCATCATCCATTTCTTCTTTCACCAACTCATTTGTTGTTGTCATTATTTGTTTGTTCATTTTGTCTTGTCTTTTTGAGACAGGGTTTCACTATGCAATTCAGGTTGGCCTTGAACCCTCCTCATAGCAAAGGTTGGCCTTGAACTCACAGTGATCCTCCGGCCCACTTCCTGAGGGCTGGGATTACAGGCATGCACAGCCATGCCTGGCCCCTCTAACTCTTTTATCACTCATTCATATAGGACTCTTCATCATTATAATTAACTAACACAGATGAATGAGATAAGCAATGTTTCACAGTAATCATAACATGGCAGAATCTACACTCTATATGGCATATGGTATCATTTTAAGTTACAAAATAATGTTTAGTAATGCTTATTTGTCAGTGGTGTACCTGACAGCATTGTCTTGCCATATTAGTACATAAAAATATAGAACACTCAGGCACATTTGAATTTCAGGTGAATAACAAATGATTTTTTAAAATTTAAAAAAGTGCTGGATATCAAACTCAAGACCACCTACCACTGAGTTACACTCCTAGCCTTTAAGAAAAATTATTTTTTAGTATAAATATTTTCCATAAAGTATTTGACACTCATTTATACTTTAAAAATTGCTTTTGGCATCCAAATTTAAGTAGGTGTCCCGTATGTTTCTGGCAGCTCTTCATAGGCTCACCCTACTATAGCACCTGTGGAGTAGATACCAGGAAAACAACACAGACTTTGCTGGTTGTGTTGGGAGCTGAGGAGGAAAGGCGGGGCCTCACCCACGCTGGGCACATGCTCTGCCTCTTGGCTACCCTCCTCCCAACACTGACTTCTAAACAACTATTAATTTTGAGATAATCCTAGATTTACAGAAAAGTTGTGAAGTACAAAGAATTCCAGTTCACCCTTCACCCAGTTATCCTGATGCTAACATTTTACAAAGCCACCGTGAATTTGTCAAAACTAAGAAATTCGCAGTGTCACCATAGGATTGACTCACTAAACTCCAAGCTGTTTGGCTTTCACTAAGTTTCCCACTGACGTCCTTTTTCTATTCCAGAAGCCGAGCTAGGTTCCCACATTGCATTTAATGACTTTGATTTTCTTTTAAAGGTCAGTATTTTTGGAAGTGACTTTGAATATGTGTATTTACCTTTCCTTATAAAAGGGCAACTGTCTGAGATTTCATTAACGGCTGTGTTAAATCTTCACAGGCCAGTAAACTTTCATAAGAGAAGCACAACCAAAAGAAGAACACAGTCTGAGTCACTGATCACTTTACTTGCTTACAAACTTTGGTTTTGTTACTACCAAGGGCTGTTCGGACTCTTGGATACCTGTAGGGGGGATCATGGGGAATAAAGAAAGACAGACAAATTTCAGGGTACAAGGTGAACCCAGCAGAAGCTCGCTTCTAGCGGACTGGCTCCTGCACCGTTGGCTCGCTTTTATTGCTAGCAAACAGCGCAGGGGGAGGAGTAGCACGTGTTTCATGAATCAGTAACTATAGAAAATGAGTGGATAAGAATTACATTCATGAGGAAATAAATTTTCTCTAAACTGAAATGCCTGTATTTTGACATCTGTCCTTGGCAGATGCTATCTTACCTCAAGAGTGCTGAGGTATTAGCATTCTGCCCATAGCCAGGGGGCACTGGGACTTCCATACACATCCCTGTCCCTGAAGCAAGGTCATACTGAGCTCGGAACTGTGGAGTTTTAAGTCACACAGTCAGGCTTCCCCACAATCTGTCAGATAGCCTATTATAATCTGATCTGTCAGTGGAAGCTCACTGCCCATGTGAATGTCCTTTGGCATCTGTACTGCAGTTAGAATAGTATCATTTGTTGAGCAATTACTATGCACCAGCGTGTGTCGTTACTACTATCAGATCATACACCCTGGAGAACAGAGACCATACTCACTTTTGTGACTCAGTCAAAAGGTCTGGCACCAGCCTGTGCTCTGAAACCCTTTATCAAACAAATGAAGTGTATAATTGTTCTTCTTTAGTTTACCACTATCAGTTTAAGTGGTTTGAAGTTTAAGATTTCAAATTAGTCACGTGAAGCTAAATTATGTATGGCAATGGATGAATCCCTGAATTTCAGTGATTTAGGAAAATAAAGGTGTGTTTGTAATTTTTTTATGTGTCTGAGGCCAGCAAGGAGTGAGAGGAGGGGCTCTTCTCTACAGGCTGTTGAAGACTCAAAGCCAAGAGACGTTCATGCACTCCAACCTTCTTTGTCCACACGTCAGGGCAGGAAAAGTTGACTGTAGCATCCTGTCTTAGTGCTGGCCATTTCTGCTGCGGCCTGTGGGTTGGAACTAGTTATGTAGCCTCACCTTGTTGCAACAGAGCTATGAATATAATCTTCCTCTGACCCCCAAATAAAAGAAAATGAGAGGGAACTTGGTGGCCGTGGCATTGGGTACCATCTGTGGATGCTGTGTGGCTGAACTCCCCCTGAAAACAGACAGAACTTCCATTGCTATCGCTTTCATCTCCCCACACAGGCTGGCACCAGGAGGAAACATTTTCAGGACGTGCGTATTGAATAAATGGACAAATAAATCAACTAATGATCATCTCACTTTTTGCCTGGCTTTGGCCAGCACACAATCTGAGTCATAGTTAATTCCCTTGCTCCCAGGCTGAACTCTTTAAAAGATCCTAATTAGATTCTTAGAAGAAATAATACCCATCCGACAAACAAATGACAGGAGGTTGCCTGTGGAGTGAAACTCCAGGCTGGGAAAATGTAATAAGAGGGCCTGTCCCTCCAGGAACCAGGCAGATATAGGGGAGAAAGTCATGCCAACTCATGGGAGGCACATTGCCCATAAAGAGTGTCACTCAAGAACCACCGTCCTACTTGCTGTTAGTCTGATGAGGCATAGGGGACACTTTCATGCTACTATAAGGATATATTTGTTCTTGATGAAATCAAGCTCCAGTGTGTTCTGGATTGTTGACAAAGATGTTTTACAACCAAAAAAGTTGAATTATGGGAAACATGGAGAATATTCCAGAACCATCTCTGTTTTGTACCCTACAAAGCAAAAGGAAGATTTCCTGGGAAGGGATAAAATGCCTTTATTTCTCAATTATTTATTTTCCTCCCATGTTAATACACATGGTGTGTTAAAACATTATATAGAGGCTCACAAGGGACCTCAAAATCTATCAGGAACCTGGCCAGGAGTCTCAATTGTTAGTATCGAGAATGTGGCGAGAAAAACAAAAAAACAGAGACAAGTATTGTATTTTCACAGTGGCTGGGAAGTCAGTGTCTCTGGATCTGACCGCTTCACTCCAAAAGCAGCTGTTCTTTATCAGTTGTATACAGTGATAGGTGGGGCTAGCAAAGGATTATAATTTATCTGAAGACTCTGCCTCCAGAGGGCATAGATAATTTTATGTTCAGAAGTATCTTGACCCAGAATATAATCCTACGATGATTTATGAAGGCATAGATGATCTTATGTTTAGGAATATCTTGTCCTTGAGTATAATCCTGAGATGACTTAAAAAGGCAAAGAAGATCTTATGCTTAGAAGAGTCAATGGGGAATCTCAGATGGGTGGTGCCAATAATCCCAATTTTTTTCTTTTATCCCATAGGGAAATACACAAAATCAGTCACTATAATTTTGTGGTCCCCAACAAAAATCATTCTAGAACAGTGAACTCAATTTGTAGATGAGGAAATTGAGGACCAGCTAGGTTAAACTTTACATGAACTAATGTCTGTGGCTGAGCAGGTTGTGCACTGCACAACTGAAGGGGATGCTACACAAATGATGCCTTCTAGAAGTTTACAACTTGTTGGTCTTTTATGCTCCTGTTGCAGAGAAACAATGACCTTACATGGTTATATTAAAAATGATTTTTTGATTGGATTCCTGATAACAAAAACAAAAAACAAAACAAAACAAATGAAAAACAGGAAAAACCAATTTTTGTTGCTTAGAACAAAAAATGTGTATAAATTTCAAGTATCATTCAACTGAGATGATTTGGAGAACGTGTGTGAATGTGTGGTGCTAGGAATGGAATCCAGGGCCTCACACATGCTGGGCAGGCACTTTACTACTTAGCTACACTGCCAGCCCCTCAGATTTGAAGCGTTCCATACTTGTTTTGTCGCTGAAAAATTGGTATTCCATTGCAGCTAAAAGCTTAGTGAACTCGATTTGGAATCAAACAGATTTATGCTTTGATCATTAATTAGCTGTGACCTTAGGCAAATCACTTTAGCTCTCTAACAGCAGGCTCTTCATTAGTAAAATGAGCATGATATAATCACTGGGTTGGATAATGTTACCTACAAATTACTTATCCTCTGTACTTCTTTTTGTACTCTGAATTTGCTCCAGGTAGGAACAGGTTCACCTAGACTATGAATCATACCTGGTCACAAAGCCAGTGAATACCATGTTCCATTCCCTGCTTTCCCAGACTCCTTTGCAGCAAGGGGTTGCCATATGATCCCATTTTCACCAATAAGAGTGTTGTTTTTATTTCCAGGAGATTCCATTACATTATTTCATTTCATTTCATTATTTGATAGCAATGGCTAGACCTGAAGGCTGGGTTCAAGTGGAAAGAGAATCCATTTACCAAGGTCCAAATCAGAAATCAAAAACTCTAGTTCTCACACTAGTTGTGCCAGTGGTTCTGTTATGTGACTCTGGACTAGCTACTCTTTGGGGAAGCTTAGATTTTTCATCTGTAAGGTGAGGGGGACCAGATAGTGAATAGTTATTTTATTCATTTATACAGGCAGAGAGGCACTCCTTGGAGATTATATGTGGCCACCCTCTGCCCTCACCCTTTTAGCTATTCTCCCAAAGGCAGATGCTTATTAACTCCATGGGAGTGAGGGACCCTCCCTGGGCCAAGCATCCCAGTGGGTTGGGCCAGTGTGTGAAGCTCTACTCTGTCTCCCTCCTCACCAGACTTGCAGCGCCTTGACCTAACAGCCTGCTTCAGTTCTCATGTTGGCCATTGACTTGGGTCTTGTACAGAGTTTGGATTTATATTCATGGATTAGAAACAGGAACCCTGTTTTAATTTAGAGCTTAAACTGGGTGCCCTAACATAACTTTTTTCAGAGAGGAGTTTTATGTTGATGATTATTAGATCCAATTACTAATAAGGAAGTGTTTGTTTCTAATTTAGCTGCTGTTACTTACATGGCTAAGAACTTTTGGCAGTGGGGTGGGGTGGGGAGAGAGTGTGTAAAGATATGGATGGGGCAAGATTTAGGTGTTCCTGAATCTCTGATTTCAATAGATCTTTTGCAAATGAGAAGTGTTTTAGGAGTTCAATTGCAGTGTTATCTTGATTTCAGAGGTGTCACTACAGGCCTCCACCATGACCATTAGCACGGAGAGAGCTATTTCTGCATGTCAGCTGCTGGCTCATGAGGCAAGTCACTTAGGCCCAAGACATAGACATAAGTTAATATAGAAAGCCAAATGATTAATTCTACAGAAAATTGATTAATTCTAAACCCTGCTCAATGCCACCTCAATGTAGTCCATATCAGTTCCCCCTTTCTGTTTTTTGTAGTAGAAGTCGAATCAGGGTAAGAGGGATGCACATTCCCTGGCAGGTTGGCAGATCCCCAAGGATGAGGCTCGTTGGACAGGTTCATCCCCTCGAAGGCTTGAGTTGATGGGGCTGACGGGAGGTGCTGTCTCCACCGTAGGCCATGCCTCCTGCCAGGGATGGAAATTCCTGGACACTAGTCACCTTGTGGATCCATTGTCTGTCAAAATACAAGCATCACCTCGTCCCCATGTTATTAGCCATGCAGGTCTACCCATGGAGAAAAGAGAAATATTTAAAAAGCAGTATTTTAAATCAATTAGAATTAGAAGCCAGTCTCTGGGGACCGCAGTTGAATTGGGCAGTCCTCATAGAAAGCAAGCAAGCATTTATGGCTCTTAAATCTTGTAATAATCTCCATTTACCTGATTTCCTTGGGATTAAAAAAATAGGATTATTCCAGGGGCTGACATAAGTTTCTAAATGACCCAGCTGTAGCTATTTTGTGACTAGTTTGTGTAATCGGATTAGCTTCTCCTGTTTAAGGGACCATATCAACCCATAGAGGGAAGTCTGTTTTTTATTGTAAAGGCAAAGCTGTTTTAGGGGGAGAAACAATATGGTCCCCATTAAAAATGTGGCTGGTACCTGACATCAAGCAGGTCATTTTCAGGTACGGGTGTTTTTTCCTAGCCCTTTACTTGTTTGAAATCCCATTTTAGTCATCATTTGTTTAGTTTTAGAATAAGAATTATTAGCCAACATTAAAGTCCTTTTTTGTAACGAATCTCTTCCCCATAAATGAACTAGAATAGGTGCCATGTAAGGTAAAAATAAGTCGCTTTGTTTGTCTGGCTCTTCATAAGGCAAGGCAGGCCCTATCAAGGCAGTAGGGGACTTTGATTTTTACATTTATTTATTTATGTATATATATATTTATTTTTTCAGTACTAGGGATGGAACTCAGGACCCCATGCTTGCCAGGCAGGCACTGTGCTGCTGAGCTGTATCCCTGGTCCAGTAGGAGCCAGGACCTACTGGACCACACGGCCACCCATTGTACTGATGCAAGAACAGACATGTCCACGTCTGTATCTATAAGGCCTACAAAGCATTTTCCATTAAGCTTTATAAAGCACATAAGCCTGTTTTTGGTCACTTCCCCCGTAAAATAAATTTTGTTTTTTTTCTGTAGTCTTGCTTTGGAGGTCCTATTCTCTTAGGATTTGTCTATATTTGACAAAAGAAGATTTGTCTATTGGTAACAAAATCAACTATGTCACATATTCTCCTTGTTCAAAACTCCAATGTCCATAGAATTTGAACTTGCAAAAATTTGAATTTTATTTTGGCAATCACCATCAGGCATACTAGATGTGGCAGTTATTTCTTTCATATTTAAACCGACATTGCCTGAGCTTTTCAGGTCCAGCTGGTTTTTCCCTAAATGCCTCTAGCAGTGGTGACAGAAGCCTCCACTTGTAAAGGCTCTGGCTTTGGGGCAGAAGTCTCCACAGTACTTACTTTCTCTGTGCCTGAGGCAGAAGCCTTTGGCAGTGAGCTCCTTAATAGATTTAAGACTGACATAACTAAGTTCCAAGTTGAAAAAGATCTCAGGGGAAACTATTTCTTCTCTGCTGTGTGCCCATTTAAGATTTTCTCTAATTCATTCCCAATTATCTATATCTAAAGCAACTGCCTGAGGAAACCATGGATTGTGTTTTGTTACCTCTGGTAGCATTTTTGATAAATTTTTAGACAGCACATGAGTCTTTGAGTGTTTTAATAAGCTTTGGAGTAGCTGAATATCCCTCTCTTCCTCAGCCGACCTGTTCTGCCCCGTGTTTTATTTCCAGATAAGAACCACTATTCTTGGTGGTGAGGGCTTGCCTTTCCTCTCTCTTAGCCATCTCTGTAATTTGTTCAGCGAGGTTCTTCTCTGTCTCAGCTTCTTTCCATTCTGGGTGGTCCTTACTTGTCCAGGTTTTAGTCTCCTGTTTGGAGTGCCAGTTATCGGGAGCTGGCCAGTGTCCCAATCCCTTGGGCAAGAGTCCAGCGAAGGATAAAAGGCAACATACAAAAGTATGTTTGTATGTTTGGGAAGGGTTTGGCAAGGTCAGAGCTCTTGTGGCTAAGATCTTGACTTCTCCCAACTGGAATTATTTATTGGGTCCATATCAGGGGCATGCAGAGAAATACAGGGAATAGTTGAGGCAAAAGGCATGATAGTGAGCAAGACCTTGTGAAAATAGAATAAAAACATTGCAAACAGTAAATCTTTGCTTAATAAGAGGTCCGTTTTATCTCTGAGGTTGGCAGTTATTGCCCTGGAAATCTGAGTGAGATTTAGTGTCCTTGGCTGCAGGGCTATCTTGTCTTTGAAGGCATCACCCTATCACAGGCCACTACAGGTCTCTACCGTGACCATTGGCATGGAAATGCTGTTTCTGCATGCCAGCTGCTGGCTCATCGGGCAAGTCACTTAGGCCTGGGACAGACTCATGAGAAAGCCAGCAGATTAATTCTAAAGCCTGCTCAGTGCGGCCTCAACGTGGTCTCCATCAGAAGGGACAAAGAGATGGAGGGAAAAGGGAGGGAAAGGTAGGGAAGAGGATTTTAAAAGAATTAAGGTGAATTAGATATATGAAGCAACTCCTCATGATGAATATAATCATTATGGACTGCAAACAAGTACTGATAAAAGTAATAATTAAAAAACAATGAGTAAAATCTCAGCCCAAGATAATGCCTACTTAGATTTAAGCAAGTATTTTAGAAACACTCACTCTGCACCACTGTGTGTGCCAGCCAGCTCTGATGTTCTAAAATCTGAAAATTCTGCTCTCTTGCCTAAAATGAACAGTGAGTCCCAGATGTCCATCTTTTCAATAGTCCATAGGTTGTGACTTTCTCTCTTGAGATGTGAGTACCAGAGTTACTGGTGGTGGCACCTTTGGAATGGCACTAACGGGCTTCAGCCTCCTCCACCTCCTGATTTCCATCAGCTACCCCATTCTTTAATATGGGCTCCTAGTACTTCTTAATCTGAAGTGGTACTAAATAGCTTATCTCCAAGTTCTATCTCCTACTAGAGACCCAAGTCTAAGTCCTTTCTTGTATAAAAATTCCTGAAGCTACTTCTGCTGAGTAGCCACGAAGATAAATGCTTCATAAAATAGCCAGATGGGTTCTATTTGGAAGAAATGCTTTCTCGAAGGGCAGACATCAGATGGCACAGCTCAGTCCTGGTGCTGGCTCCCATTAGCTTTGGAAAGTTAGTTCTATAATGGGTGCAGTTTATTGTAGGTCCTAGGGAATTGGCATGCCTTGCACTCTTACAGCAGACCAGGCATTGTCAAGGACAGAGGCAGATTCCCTCCTCCCCCACAGGCCACATGCAGTAAGTACATTGTTGTTATTTTCCCCAGGCAAGAGTGAGGTGGAAGGGGCCAAGGATATAGCTCAGCAGCACAGTGCCTGCCTGGCAAACATGAGATCCGGGGTTCGATTCCTGGTACCAAAACAAAAAAGATTGAAAACGGGTTACATTGCAGAAACTTCAAACATGAATGGGTGGAAGAAGATCAGACTTGGGCAGTCCAGAAATTGAGAGGTACAGGGCTGGGGATTTAGCTCAGTGGCTTATGCACCTGCCTGGCAAGCACAAGGTCCTGAGTTTGATCCCCAGTACCCCCCCCAAAACCAGAAACTGAGAGGTAAAAAGTGGCTATCTCTACTGTTGCAGACAAGTAACTAAAAATAGACTGGTTCTGGGCAGCATCTCTTATAATTTAATATTCTCATTAACCACTGAGGATTGTGTTAAACTGCAGGTTCTTTTTTTTTTTTTAAACTCACTCTGTAGCCAGATTGATCTCAAACTCATGGTGATCTTCTGTGCAGTCTCCTCTGTGCTGGGATTACAAGCAAGTGCTACCACACTGTGCTTAAAATGCAGATTCTGATTCAGTAATTTGGGATAAGTTCTAAGGTTCTTATCCACAGGCGAAAGATTGAATCTAGACCTGCATATTTCACCATGTACTAAATTCAAATAAAAATGGATCAACATTCTAAATGTTAAAACAGAAACACTTAATCTGTTGGAAGACAAAATAGATAAAGCTCTTGAAGTTCTTATAGGCAAGAACTTTCTGAGAGAACCCCAACTGCACAAAAAGTAACACCAAGAATCAATAAATGGGATCGTATCAAATTAAAAAGCCTCTGCACAGCAAAGAAAGTACCCAAGTGAGGAGACAACCTATGGAATGGGGAAAATGTTTTTGCCAGCTATTCCTTGGACAGAGGATTAACATCTAGAATATACAAACAATGCAAAAACATTAGACTGTGCCAAAACAAAAGACCCAATCAAAAAATGGGCAACTAAAATGAATAGACACTTCTCAGAACAAGAACAAATGATTAATAATTGCATGAAAAAATGCTCAATATCTCTGGCCATTAGAGAAACGTAAATTAAAACAACACTGAGATTTCATCTTACTCCATAAAAATGGCTACCATCAGGAAATCAAACAAAAATAAATGCTGACAAGGCTGTGGGGAAAAAGGAACCCTTTTACATTGTTGGCGGGAATATAAGCCTGTACAACCACTGTGGAAATTAGTATGGAGATTCCTCAGAAAACCTAAAATACAAATTTCATTTGACCCAGCTAGTCTCCTTCTAGGTATCTTCCTGAAAGGTTAAATACATCATATTATTCGCATACCCAGGTTTATAGCAGCACAATTCATAATACCTAAGTGTTGGAAGCATCTTATGTGTCCACTGACAGATGAATAGATAAAACAGATGTGGCATTTATACGCAATGGAGTGCTACTCTGCCATAAAGGGGGTTAAACTTGAGTCATTTGTAAGACAATGGATGCACCATAAGACCATAAAGTTAAGTGAAATAAATCACACATGCAAGGTTAAATATTGCATGGTTTCTCTTATATAAGAAACATAAAATATAAAAAAGCAAATATATGAAAGATAGATAATAGAAAACAGGGAAATAGATCTTTTGCAAAAGGGGAGAAGAGAGATGGGAGGGCAGAGGAGGAAAATGAAGGGGATGAAAAACGAATTAAGATGTGTTGTATACATGTAGCAACTCCAACCAAAGAATGTAATAATTATGTACTGGAAACATGTACTAATACAAAATAAAACTTAAGAAAAAAAAAAGACCCGAGATTCTGCACCTCTTGAAGCTTTTAGGCAATGCTCAATTTTCTGGTCCAAAGAACCCTCTTTGACTAGTAAGGGTTATGGAGCATGACAAAACTGGCTCAAATTCTGGCTGAGTAAGCTTAGGGAAGCCTTTTACCTCTCTGGGCCTTAGTTTCCCCTCTGTGTGATGAGGACAATAATTCCCATGACACGATGTTATTCATAAGACATCAATGGTATAATTTAGTTTAAGCCCTCAGTCCAATGCCTAGTACAGAGTAAGTTCTCAGCACAGGGTAGATCTTATTGGAAAGGCCATTGTGAACTATTTTAGAATTTGGAAATTCAAAGAAGGCTTCACAGAAGTCTTCACTTCACAGAAGTGGTGACACTTGACTGTGTCTGGCAGAATTGCAAGAAATATTGGGCAAGAGGACAGCATGAGCAGATGTCTTACAACTGGCAGCATACTGGGCATAATTCTTCGTGGGTCAAGGTTCAGTGTGACCTGGGGTTGGCAGAAGCTCAGCTCTTCCTGTTTCTTCTGTTTCTTACTCACACCTTCTGTCACTGTTGCTCTGGAAGGAATCTGTTTAGGAATGTGTGTGGAGATGCTCTGTTCAATATGGTAGCTGCAGGTGGCAAGTCAAAACTTACAATGTGTATCATGTCAAAAAGATAATTTTTGGGATATACTGTGTTAAACAAAATATCGAATAACATAAAACATGCAACAAAATGTAACATTACAATTAGACTTTATCAATTAAAAGTATGCCTATTAGGAAATTTTAAATCAAATGCATGGCCTACATTACTTTCCATCAGTTAGCCCTGGTTTGGAACTCTCTGCTGACTGATTCTTTGGTGGGGAGGCGGTCAGGGTCAGTGAAATGCCTTCCTGGAGGCCTATGCCAAGTTCCCAGTAGCTGGAAAAGCTAGAGGGCAGCAAAACAAAACCGAGTACAGAGTCTGAGTAAGTAAGGACATCAATCATTGTGCTGTCAGTCAGTCATGCAGATGCTGTGTATAAGTTAGCTATTTCTGCATAACAAATGACCCTAAAACTTAGTTACCAAAAACAATACCCATTTGATACTGTTTATATACCTGTAGGGCAGCAGGAAAGATCTGTTATTTAGACCTTGCTGTAATGATTTTGACGAGATGTATTCATGGGTCTCTGATTTAACTGGCCTGTGAGGAGGCTTAGAAATCAGTAATTTTTAAGAAGGTTCCAGGTAATTCTAAGGCAGCCAGGAGGAAGGATTTTTGATTCAGACCCTAAAACACAAGTTCTTGAATTTGGGCATGCATCCGATCCCCTAGGGGAGGGGCCTCATTAAATCACGGATTGCTGGGCTCTTACCTTTAGAGTTTCTGATTTAGAAGATTTGGATTGGATCCCAGTGATTTGCATTCTTTTAGAAGTCTGTAGGTGGCACTAAGTACTAGCTTAGGGATAACACTTCGAAAACCATGGCACAAGGCAATGAAGAAAGGCTTCTTGAAAGACATAATGGGAAGGAGAACATCCATCCAAAAGGAAAGGAAAGGAAGTAAGAGATTAGATTCAAGAGGCTGCACTCTCCACTTCCTGGAGGAAGTAGCAAGGGCAAGTGAGCCGTAGAAATCCCCAGAGAGGTTTTGGGTGACCTGAGAGAATTGGAGGCAGTGTCTAGCTTTCCGTGACTGGAAGGGAGACTTCTGGTCTCTGAGAGACACCTGCTTTGGCAGGGACCCATGCTTAAGGTGGAATCAGAATGGTCAATTAACAAACACTAGGAAGGGCCTGGAGTGGGGGTGAACTTGAGGGCAGCCTTACCAGGACCAGAGTAATGCAGGGAAAGTCTCAGTGGCTTGCAACACTCTTCCTTAGGGGCACAACATTTTCTGTGAATCTTTAGGTTTGGGGCTCGAATGGTGGTGGGACCACTACTATTACTAACATATTCCAGCAGAAAAATTCAGGAATCAGCCTGGGGAGACAACTGCAAATTTGTAGCTTTTCAAGGGGAAGAAATCAGCAGAAAACTCCAGGAATCAGCCTGAGGAAACCATTGTAGATTTGCTGCTTCTCAGTGGAAAGAAATCATCAAAAAACAACAGCAAACAATGTGGCAAGCCAGAGCCGGGAGAAAGCCCAGCAAATGAAATGCCTTAGACACCGAATTTAAGAGCAAGCTCAACCCTCATCTTTATCTCAGCCTTGGCATATAGACAAATGGGATGAGTGCTCCTTACACCGAGATCCCACAGACTCACTAGTCGTCCCAGAACTGCTGGGATTCTTACACGTTCCCCGCCCTCTTCTGGGGAAGGGGCATCCTTTGAGCTAAGAGAAAGCTTTCGTTAACTTTATTTCCTGAGGAAAGATGGGTTTAAGCTAGAGGTGACTAAGTTATCTTTCATCAGCGATTCTCTTGTACCAGGAAGAGAAGTTGAGTCCCAGATGACAAGAATCATGAAACAAACAACCTTGCATGTCTTGCGTCATAAAATCATACTATAGCCAACCCCTCCTATCTTTGAGTTCCACAGATTCAACTAACCTCAGATCAAAGATATTTGGAAAGCATTCCTTCTGAACCGAACATTCAAAGACCATTTTTTGTTATTACTCCCTAAATAATACATAGCAACTATAAACATAGCACTTACATTAGGTATTATAAGTAATCTAGAGATGATCTAAAGTACATAAGAGGATGTGCATACATTACATGTAAATATCTGGTATTTTTGCCATATAGTTGGGGATTTTAGTTCTATGGAGGTCCTGGAACAAATCCCCCAGCTACAGTGAGGGATAACCACGTATGTATCAAATGCTATGTATAAGTTCTCTTGGGTATTTCACATTGTCATACATTATATCACAGGTTTTGATAGGTGGAAATGAAACAAGCCAAGGATGTGAGACTTCATGGGAAGGGGACTTGAGAGAAAGACCAGCAGGTTGGGCTTAAGACTGGACAGGGAGGTAGTTGTGGTTTTCTCTAAACAGATGGCTGAACCAGCAGCACATAAGCAGACCCGGACCCATGGAGGCCAGCTGTACTCTGCCACGTGCAGCTGTAAACTGCATGGCTGCTTGGTGCAGTATTTTCTTTGGAGAAGGAGGGGCCTTAGGAATAGGAACAATTTCTCTCTGGGTCTTGCCCCATCCAAGGGAAGGAGTAGATTTGTTGGCTAGACTCACCTTGTCTTAGTTACTTTTCTGTTCCCAGAACAAAATACCCAGTACCTACAATTTAAAGGAAGAGAGATTTATTTTGGTTCACATTTTAGTGCATAATTGGCTGACTCCAAGGCAGAAACAGGATGGCAGAGGGGCAAGGTGGAGGAAAAAGTGCTCAACCCATAGCAGCCAGGAAGCAGAGAAAGGAAGGACAAGGATGTGGTAGGAGACAACACAACCTTCCCAATCATATTCCCAGTGGTCCACCTCCCAACATGCCCTACCTCCTAAGATGCACAGTCAACTGTGATTAATCTACTGATGAGTCTGTCACTCTCATGGTCCAGGTGCCTCCCACATGTGTGAGAATTTGGGGAGACGTTCTGGATTTAAACCATAAAACATGGGCCGAGGGATACATGCCTGGACTTTGGATGTGATCCTTGCTGAAACTGTGGTATGCATGTTGGGGGGTGCTGCATCTCTTGGCAGAAGTCTGATGGTCAGGAGGGCACAACATGGTTCCCTAATTAACTCAGGATGTGACATTCAAGACACACTTTCCCCTTCCTAAAATCTGATATAACTCTCTTAATTCATCTCTCCCCATATGATCCTTCCCTTTCTCTAAATTTCCATGTATTGAATGCAGTAAAGGTGACATCAGACAAGCCAAGTCCTTGAATGGTGGGCAAAGGGGTTTGTATTTATCCTGCAGACTTTGGGGATCATGGAAGATTCTGTGCTGAGCACTGCAGTGTCTTGTATTTCCTGTAGCCCAGTACCCAAAAGGCTTAGGCAGCCCTTCCCTTCCAGCATTGTCAGCCGTGTTTGTATCTTTCACAGCCCCTTTCTTGGGCTGGCTTTTCTCACTCCTTGTAGCTTTCCTCAGACTGTCCATGTTCCTGGTTTTTCCAACATCCTGGGGTCTCCACAGGACTTCTGATTTCACTGTCATAGCTTTACACACTGTCCTCTCAGAAGCACACTTCTTGGCCTCCTCGGCCTTCTTTGGAAATCTGGGTGGAAGTCTCCCTGACCCCACAACTGTTGCAGTCTGTATTTCCATAAAACCAGCACCCTATGGATGACACCAAGGTCTGTGGCCAACTGGAGCAACAGCTAAGCCCTTCTGCATCTTACAATGGTTTGCATTTACTCATTCCTATTGTATTTTACTCACTGACTTATTCAGTTAGATTATATGCTTGCACTTCCTTGAACGTAACTATAAACCCAGAGATACATAGAACAGGCAATTAAGTAGGGTTTGATATTGACTCCTATCAGATGTACATCAATTGCCTTATCTTTGGTTATTTTTCCATGATAATTCTCAAGGCTGATAAATTTTTAACAGAATTTGAGGATTGCAAAAGACATAAAAATGCAGCTTAAGATAATAATTTTTTCACATAGGTCTAGGCAAAAACTTTCTGAACAGAATCCCAATATCACAAGAAATAATACCAACAATAAAATTAATTTATTAAATTAAAAACTTATGAATAGCAATGGAAACAACCAACAGAGTGAAGAGACAACCAGCAGAATGGGGAAAAAAATTTTGGTAGCTAATCCACAGAGGACTGACATCAAGAATACATAAAGAACTCAAAAGAAATTAGACTCCCCAAAATAAAATACCTAATCAAAAAATGGGCAACTGAATGAACAGACACTTTGCAGAACAAATATAAATGGCCAACAAACACATGAAAAACTGCTCATCATCACTGGATATCAGAGAAATGCAAATTAAAGCAACACTGAGATACTATCTTATCTAAGAAAGAATGGCCATCATCAAAAACTCTAATAACAACAAATGCTAGCATGGATGTGGGGAAAAAAGGAACTCTTCTACATTTTTTGTGAGAATGTAAACTGATATAACCACTATGGAAATCAGTGTGGCGATTTCACAAAAACCTAAAAATGAAAGTTTCATTTGACTCAGATATCTGCCTTCTCATTATCTTTCCAAAAGTGTTAAATGCATCATATTCCAATGATACATTAATATTCATGTTTATAGAAGCACAATGTACAATAGCTAGATCTTGGAAACTGTATATGTCCATCAACAGATGAATGGATAAGTAAAATGTGGTATTTATACACAGTGGAATACTACAATGCTATAAAGATAACATTGAGGCATCTGTAGGTAAAAGATACAATTGAGAACATGCTAAGTGAAATAAATCAGACACACAAGCTCAAATATCACATGGTTTCTCTTATATGAAAATAAAATATATGCAAAAAAGAAGAGGTAAAAGAGAGAAAAATAGGAAGTGAGAGGAAGTTCAAATAATTCTCCAACTTCCATATTCCATTGTTTAAAAAAATTTTATGTGTATGCTAACTAGTTTCAATTATACTACCAGTTTATTTTAGTTTGTTGAAAAGAAAGTCTTGTTGTTCTTGGGTAACAGATGATGCATCTTCCTTAGCACAGAGAAGCAAGGTCTTTTATGAAATAGTACAGAGGCTGTGGTGAACCTTACTTGGGGACAATGGATAGTTTTGTGTTATCATGTATCTTTTGTAAGAATCTGTTTGGTCTTATATACTGAGTAACTACTTTGAAGATAACCATACTTAGAACATTAACTGTTGCTGCTCTCTTTATTTTGTTATGGAAATTTGTTTTTATTTTTTTCACAAAATGAAAAAAGTTTATAGGCCATGTTGGAACGTAGGGCGCCAAGCTAACCAGCAACCAGCCTGCCGCCCTGGTAAGTGACTGTGGTCCGGCAAGC
>PVJX010026580.1:0-25685 GCA_004027295.1 Dolichotis patagonum | reverse complement strand
ATGATAGATGGCGCCAGAATTTAGAGGATGACCAAGTACTTGTCCAAGTGTTCTGTCATTCTCCTCACCAAACCAGTTGAAGGTTAATATAATATATGAAAGACACAAAATATTTATATTGTTATAATGTATGAAATACACAAAATATTTGGGCAGTTATATACATAAAAGCACTGCTGACATCAAATAGAACTTTGCAAAACCAAAAAAGTTTTTATTTTGACTTTCTCAGTATTTTTAAAAAATTTTTTCTCATTCTTTATCTTTTTATCTTTTTTCTTTCCTTGGTCTTCTTTAAATATATATATGTTTATATATGTGAAATGGAAAATACGAATTAACTCATGGAGCAACCTCCAAGCAGCTAGCAGGGGCCTAAATTCAGTCCTGGGAGCTGAACGTGCACAAGATGAATCCCAGAGCACAGGGAAGTTTTGGAACATCGTTCTCAGGTGCTAAGACCATGCCCAGAATCCCAAATCACTGGAGGACACATGGGGGGCGTCCCAACAGGTCTAACTGGGCCATACCCAGTGAACTTCAAGCTCCTAGCAGGGACCTAAATTCAGTCCTGGAAGCTGAATGTGTACGAGTTGAATCCCAGCACACAAGAAAGATTTGGAACATTGCTTTCAGGTGTAAGACCACACCCAGCATCCCAAATCACTGGAGGACACATGGGAGGTCCCCATGGGCCTAACTGAGCCATGTGCAATGACCTCCAAGTGGCTAGCTGTGGCCTAGAGTCTTCCTCAGGAGTCAAAAGTAGGCCAGGGGATTAGCAGCACATGGGGGAAGCTTTGGAACATCACTCAAAATGCAGAAATATAGGAAAATGACAAAACAAAACAGCAAAATGCAATCTCAAATTTCCAGCTGAACCCAAACAATCCTAGGAGACACTGACACAGAAGAAAATACAAGCTATATACCTAAAATTCCTGAAATAATAACAACTGAGATAAAGAAACAACTCCAGGAGACTATAAAAGAATTCAGATCAGAACTAATCTCCCAGGTAAAAGAAGAAATGATAAATGTAATGAAAAAATGCTGAACATATCTAAAGAAGACATAGTTAGAAAATTAGAGGAACAATGCAAAAAGATGGAGACCCTAAAAGAACAGTCTAAGAAAAAAACAGAATGCATGAAGCAGATTCAAAGAGATATACAGGATATCAAAAATTCCATCAAAGTTGGCACAACCACCTCAATGAATTTGAAGATACAAAGACAAGATTTCAGCTAGTGAGCAGGAAAGAAAAGATCTTTTAAAAATAATAAGAAATCAGGAAATAACAATTCAACAGCTGCAAGATGATGCAAAGAAAAATAACAAGATTAACAGGGATAAATGAAAAAGAAGGTGACAGCACAAATTATATCAAGAGGCTAGTTACAGAAGTAATAGCTGAAAATTTCCCAAACATGAGACTGGAAACTGACATATGGATTAGTGAAGCATATAGAACTCCAAATAGCCATAACCAAAATAAAACTACACTTAGACATATAATAATCACCAACCCAGAAACGCAACATAGGAACAGAATACTAAAAGCTGTTAGAAAAGACAGATAACTTATAAAGGATAACCTAACAGAATCACAGCAGACTTCTCAGCACAAAAAAAATGAAGTCAAGAAGAGCATGGAGTGAAGTATTTCAGATCCTAAAGCAAAATGACTTCCAATCCAGAGTGATGTACCCTGCAAAACTGTCCTTCAAAATGGATGGAGAAATAAGATACTTTCATGACCAAGAACAGCTGAAGAACTTCATGGTCACCAAACCAACCCCACAAAAAACACTGAAAGTCATTCTAGATACACTTAGGGAAAAATCACTATGCAAGGTACACGATTAAAGTGTGGAAAGGTAAAGAATCAACAGCAGAAAGATAACATGTCAAGTGTAAACATATATATATATATATATATATATATATATATATATATATATACCATTAAAGTAAATGGCCTCAATTCACCAACTAAAAGAAACAGACTGGCAGAATGGTTTAAGAAACAACATCCAACCATATACTGCCTACAGGAAATCCATCTAACCCAAAAGGAAACCCATAGACTGAAAGTCAAAGGATGGAAAACAATACTCGATGCAACAGAATCCTCCAAAAAAGCAGGGGTAGCTATTCTGTTTGCAGACAATGTGGAATTCAAACCAAGAATGACCCAAAGAGATAAAGAAGGTCACTACAGACTAGTTAGGGGAAAACTTTAAGAGGAAGAGATAACAATCATAAATATATATGCACCAAATTCGGGAGCACCAAGCTATACAAAACAAATATGAACAGAAATGAAAAATCAAATAAACAATACAACTGTAAAAGGAGACCTTACCATGCCATTGACACAAAGGGACAGATCAATTAGACAGAAAATCAGTAAAGAAATAACAGAACTGAATCAAACCTGTGAACAAATGGACTTGATAGACATATACAGTGTGTTCCACCCAACAACATCAGAGCATACATTCTTCTCAGAAGCACATGGAACATCCTCTAAATAGACCATATACTAGCCCACAGAACATACTTAAGTAAATGCAAAAAACTGAAACTATCCCATGCATGTTATCAGATCATAGCACCATGAAACTAGAAATTAATGACAAAAGAAACTGCAAAAAACCCACAAACACATGGAAATTGAATAATATACTCCTGAGAAATCAGTGGGTCATAGAGGAAATTAAAGAAGAAATTAAACAATATCTACAAGCAAAAAAATGCAAATACAAGTTACTGGAATCTATGGAATGCAATGAAAGCAGTCCTCACAGGAAAATTTATTGCGGTAAATTTGCACATCAGGAAAACAGAACAAACACAAACAAACAACCTGAAGCTACACTTCAAACATCTAGAAAAAGAAGCACAAGACAAGCCCAAATCCTTTTTTTGGAGAAGAGGGAGAAAAAAAGGGAGAAAATTATAAAAGTCAGAGCAGAAACCAATGCAATAGTGACTAAGAAAATAATACAAAGAATCAATCAATCAGAGAGTTGGTTCTTTGAAAGAACACACTTAGGATAACTAAGGTGATTGTACTACAAATTCTATAATTCCTGGAAAAAATAGTTAATATTCATAGGATTGGAACAATTGTGCATATTATTGTATGGTGATCTGAGGAACTCTTGAAGAACATTATATAAAATAGCAACCTTAGTTATGCTCCTACCACCTTGTTTTGAAGGCCTATATTGTCAGTGTTTTGAGTTCTTTGCTATTTTTATGTATTTGTCTTTTTTGTTGCTTGTTTTTCTAGGGATTTGTTTTGTTTTGTTTTTACCTCTAATACAGAAAGGATAGATATACATGTAAAAACTCATACATGCATAGAAGTTCTCCTAAACAGTTTATGAGAATTGATTGTATAATGCATGATGAAACAAACAGCTGCTTTGAAGAAAAAGAGACACTAATATACCCAGTGCTGATTCCGTAGCATCATGATGTGAAATCCAGCAATACTATTATTCTTTGTTCGTAGTGATTTTAGTCTGTTTTGTATTGTTTAATTTCAACCTACATGAAGATATGGATATCTATTTTGAAGAGAACAAGAGACATTATGAAAGCCATTGTTGATTTCCCTATTATCTGGTTTTGAAGACCTAAAATGACTTTATCATCCTTTTCTGATCAATTTAATACTATATTGTTTTGCATAAATTCATTGTGTGTGAAGATATGGACAACTATTTAGAAGAAAACAAGAGACATTATGGTAACCACTGTAGATTTCCTATTGTCTTGTTTTGAAATCTGTGTCTGTTACATGGTTTTCTTCTGATCTATTTTGTTCTGTTTAATTTTACCCTCTTTAAAATAAAATTTTTTAAAAAGAATTAATTCATGTTTTAGACTTAAACACATCTTTCATGATTGTATTAGAGTAACCACCACCAAAAATTATGTACAAAGGATTGAAACACAAGCTTTTTAGTAATTTATAAATCTATCTCATCCTCTTCAAATTTCACCAAACTCCATTTATACCTTGCTTCTTTTCATTCTTTTCCCAGCTCCTATGGACAATCTAGCAAACCCTTCTCCTACACTTTCCTCCAGTTATAAAAATAAAACCACCAAAGCCCTCTCCCTTTATTTACTTTCAGTTTATTTTCTGATTCATTCTTCCCTTTCTCTGCACTATTTTTGTTCTTTTCTTCTCCTTACTATTCCCTCACCATTATATTTCAGTCTATTTATCATCAACAATGGCTTGCCATTGTCTTCATGGATTTTTGAGAAGAAAAATAAAGTGTAAAATTGTCAAAGTAATATATTAAATTATAACATTGATGTGTTTTACAGAAGCTGATATAACTGATAATTATTTTTTACTCATAATACAACAATACATACCAAATCTATTATACTGCAAAGGCTAAAGAGGGGTATAAATACCAAAACATAAAAAACACATGGACGCATTGCTGGAAAATGGAATGGAACTAAAGCAAATTAGAAAGTATTGACAGTTTTTCTACCCTAACTGAACTTCAGCGCCCTTAGCTCAAAAAAAGAAACATGAGAAATAAAGAGTAAGATCCTTCCGAAAACCTAAACTCCACAAAAACCAATGTCATGTACTCTGAAATAGTTACAGGCAAAGGACTCAATCAAATCATCAAAGAAATCAAAGGAGAAACACAAAAACACATTTATAAGATGTCTAGGGAGCTTAAAGATGACTTTGTTAAACAGATAAAGAATTTTAGTAGTAAAATGTGACCTCAAGAGGAAACAAACTGTAAATTGAAATAAGATAGTATTTTTAGCACTGTAGCAAGTTTAATTTTTGTACATAATCGATCCCATAAGTATTTGAAATTATAACTAGAAGTGCTAGTCCCATGGCTGCTTTGCAGGAAGTGAAGACGAAGATATGAATGACCATTTAGAAACAATTAGAAACCATGAAGAAGAAATCAAGCAGAAATACAGGAAATTAAAAATTTAATGTAAAGCATGGGTAACAGGTTTATCAATGTGAATGTTGTCTGAGAACTTACAGCTAGCATCAGTGTAGTGAATTATATATTTAGCGATATCTTAGAGATAAAATGTGTCATGGTTTGTATCTAGATGATCCCTCAAAGCCTCATGTAGTCATGGTCGGGGAAGACTTTTCAGAAAGGGCTGAATTTAGAGTTTGTGACTGATTCATAGTCCAGTGTTGGGATTTAGGGTGTGAGTGCTATACCTGCCCTAGGGTGAGTAGGCTGAATACAATATAAGGGACAGAGAGAGTTTGTTTTTGTCTCACAGCTTTTGCTGTCTCCTGCTACCATGATCAGTTGTCGCTCTGCTATGTGCCACTTAATTATGGCCTAAAACCTGTACATACTGTGACCTCAGTAAAACTTCCCTCCTTTGACTTTGGTGTCAGGTATTTTGCCTCAGCAATGAGGAAAAAAATAACGAAGAAAGAATGTGATACCAGAGGAGTGGGATCATTGCTGTGACTACATCTGACCATGTGTTTAGGAGTCTTTAAGAATGGCTTGTGGGATGAGTTTAGAATGATTTGGAGATGTCATCTGAAAAAACAGCTGGAATGCCTTCAGCTGTACTGTACAGAAGATTCTGGTCTGAGCTCAGAAGACCAGAAAGCCAATAAAGGCTCAGGAGATTTCTTCCGATAAAGACTGCATTGGCTGTTGGACTCCACATGATGTGTGTTATGGCTTGGCAGAAAGTTTGTCTACATTTTACTTGGGTTCATAAACTTTACCTGAGGCTAAGTTTAAGAGTGGTAGATTAATTATTCTTGCAGAAGAAATTTCCAGGCTGTCTAATGTATAGGGCATGGCATGGCTGTCATTGGGGACTTTCAGCCACATGTATATTGACAGTCAAGAGTAAAGAGACCAGCAGAATGATTTAAAATATTTTGAATTTGACCAGAAAGCAAGTTCCAGGAAAGCTAGACTGCAAATATAGAGAAGAGATCTTGCTTGCTGAGAAGGAACAGGAGAATAGAAAAGATGGCCTGAGATCTTCAGAAGAGGTAGCAAGACTCCACCCTTCATAGACTTAAAATTGCAAAAGCGAAAGACTTTGCTTTGACAAGAAAACTGCAGAGAGCCACGTTCCACAATAGGGATGGCCGAGAGAATTTATTCCTTTGTATTGGATTTATAGTGCTCAGCACTGCAGGCACCCAAGCCCTACAGCCAAGAGACAAGGAAGCCTGGTCGCTGCTCCAACTGGCAGCAGACTTTATCATCCACATGGTGCTGATTTTAGATGCATGAAGAATGAAAGAGTTCTGAGATTAAAAAGGCTTCCAACCAGATTTCTAAAGGTATGGAAGGCCAGGAAGCGTGTCCCTGAGAGAGCTGTGTATGAAGCTATGAGTACGAAGCCAAAAGTGCAGTAAAGACCCCAGAAGTTTGGAGAAACCAGGAATGTGGATCATCTGAGAAAAAACACAAAGTGGGAGCAGAGCCAACCAGTGAAAGCCATGGGAGCTACAGCCACCTGAAGTGCTGTAGGGGAAGTGCCACCAAAGCCATTGGAGTTCACATCTTGCCAAGGATTGCCTCCAATGGTGTTCATGGAATACAGAACTTAATGTTTGCCCTACTGTATTTTGAAATTGCTTTGGTCTCATTCTTTTGTATTTCCATTTTTAACTTTTGGGATGGAAATATCTATCATGTGCCATTGAATATTGGAAGTGTTTAAATTTCTTTCTTATTTGTACAGTTAACAGTATGCCTTAAATCTTGGAGAAGACTTGGGACTCGGACTTTTCCAATACTGAATCTGTTAAGAATTTGGCAACTCTTGGAGAGGGGACTAAATTCCTTTTTCATAAATGATGTGCATGAGTCTTTGGGAGGCCAGGGAAAGAATGTTATGGTTTGCATCTAGATGTTTCACCAACGTCTCATGTAGTCATGAGGAGAGGTCTTTTCAGAGGTGGTTGAATCTAGAGTTTGTGATTGATTTATGGACCAATGCTGGGATAAAGGGAATGAGTGATACACCCACTCCAGGGTGAGGTAGCCTGCATGTAATGCAAAGGACAGGAAGAGTCTGCTTCCTCTCTCATTGCTTTTGTCACCTCCTACTGCCAGGAACTGTTGCCTTTCTGCCATGTGCTGCCCTGCCTTGGAGCCAGCCAATAGTGGCCTGAAACCTCTACCAACTGTGAGCTAAATAAACGTTACTCACTTTAACTTTGGATATAGGATATTTTGTTTCAGCAATGGGAGAAAGGTAACTAAGACAACACAACACCATGGAAACTGTATCTAACAGGTGCTTGATGACTCAAAAAAAATTTAAAAACTTGCTGATAATTACAGCAATAAAGAAAAAAATAGAAGATGATCCATAGAGTTAAAAGAAAGTTATTCATCAAAATTGCAGCAAAAGACTTTCCTAATTTGGGGAAAGAATTCAATATTAAAGTAAAAAGGTATATAAAAGCCCAAATAGCCACGACTAACAGGAACCTCCCCATTACACATCCTTATGAAAATTCCCAACATTCAACAACAGAGAAAAATACGAAAGACTGTTAGAGACAAAATTAGCATGCAACTCATAAAAACAAGCCAATTATATCAACAGTGGATTATTCAGCCAAATCTTAAAGGATAGAACAGCTTGGAGTGAAGTTTCTAGAAACCTAAAATAAAACAATTGTCAACCCAGACTTCCATATTCTGAGAAAATAGCCTTCAAAATTGATTAAAAAATAAATATTTTCTATGAGAAAGAAATTCATAATTAGGATCAGTATGGTGACAACACCTGTAATCTCAGCACTTGGAAAGTTAAGGTAGAAGGATTTCTGGGAGTTTGAGGCTAGCCTGAGCTGCAAAGTAAGTTCAAGGACAGACTTCACTGCATAGTAAAACTCTGTCTCAAAAATACAAAAAAGAAAGAAAGAGAAAGAAAGAAAGAAAGAAAGAAAGAAAGAAAGAAAGAAAGAAAAGAAAAGAAAAAAGAAAAAATAGAAAGAATAGAAAATAGAAATCCATGATCAGTAAATCAACACCATAGAAAATACTTAAGGGAATACATGACAGACACAGGGAGGCTAGTTGCAACAAATATCTCCAAGGAAAGGATACATTTTGAGAAAGCAGTTAATCAAAAAGGAAAAATGGTGGGAGACAAGAAGGAGAAAAGGAAATAGCAAGATAAGATGCTTTGCATATATGTAGCAATTTTCCATATAAATGTAATTATTATGTATCATGCACATATACAAATAATAGTAAAGATTTTAAAATTTTGCATGGGGTGATAGTTAAAGAAATGTGTACATTTTTCAAAATCTGTCAAATGTATACTTGGCATATAATGGGCCTATTCTTTTTGTGGTATGTATATTATGCCTCCATAAAATTTGTAAAAATATAAAGAAAATGTGTCTATCTTTGACAGTTAAAAAGGTCGGGGTTGCTAAAGAAATTAGAATGTAAGTAAGCTAGTGGTAACAAACAAGCTTTGATTACTGTAGCAGTTAAGAAACCAGTAGTCTAGTCAGATGATTTGCTTACCACAGAGTAACTGAGACTGTATTTATTTATAAAGCAAATACTCTTAAAATGAGAAGATATGCTGGCAGAAAACCACTGAAATAAGAACCTTATGAAATAGAATGTTGCTTTTAAAATAGTTTGTCCTTAGTGTTTAATAAATGTTGACTTTATAAAAGGAAAATTCCCCTGTTTCAAATAAGGTTACAATTAAAAAAAAAAAACTACTTTACAGCAGTGTGATCCTAGAGGAGCCTTAAATTTCAACTTATCAGACGTGGGGTTAGAAGTAAAGAACATTTTTGGCTATTAAGATAGGGAACGCTCCAAGAAGCTCAGAAGGAAAAGTCCTAAACTTAATTTTCTCTGATTGACATATTTTACGTCTCTGACTCTGGAGGCATTAACTAGCCTCTTCTACTACCCTTCATTCTCTTAAGTCTTAAATATTTGAAAAGTTATGTTATTCAAACACATTTTCTCTTATTTTGATTCCTTAATCAGTCTCTCTTTTCTTAGTCTTATTTTTTGTGTGCAACTTGACAATTTGTCTTTTGGAATATAATAAAATACACTGGAAATTCTGTTTGCTGTTGATGTTTGAAATGCCTACTTTTAATAGCCCAATGACAAAATTGAGGAAATAAAACAATTAGTGACCAAATTAAAGTAATTGCATAGTTATACTCTTGCAAATGTTTGAAGTCACTGAACAATTTGAAAAATTTATATTTAACTATATTATATACATTTGCAGAAATTTAATAAATAGTTGAATTTGATGCAAAAATGAACTTACAATTAGAGATTTAATATAAAATATCATCTTTATGTTTATATTTCTACCTAACTTCCTTCTATTCCTCTTTTCTCCCTTTTGGGAAGTGTTTGCCATGTGTCACTGTATCCTGAAGTGATGAACAATTTTATTTTTCTAACAGGAACTCGCAGATAAGATTTTGTCTTGGGTCTTGGAAGAGACTTAAAACTTGGACCTTGCAGCAGTGACAAAACTGGCAAGGCTTTGATGACCATTAGAGATGAACTAGTTGTATTTTATATGACTGGATGGAAATGAATGTTTTGGGGACCAGGGATGGGGTGGGATATTATAGTTTAAAACTTAAATGTCCCCCAAGAGCCTCATGTGTTTAAGAGTTGATTGGATCTTGGGGTGTTAGAGTCATTGGTAGGTTCATCCATGGATGAGTTCCATAACTAAAAAGGCTGTGAGGTGGAGGGACCTGGTGGGAGGTGGGTCACTAGAATACAACTAGGAAGTGTATATTCTCATCCTTGGCTCTTCCAATGCTATTTCCTAACAGCCTTGACATAAGTAGCTTTCCTAGGTGATTCCCTTCTGTCACACTGTTTCTGCCTCAGAACTTGCTGACAACGGACCAAAACCATGAGCCAAATAAACCAACCTCCTTCAAATTGTGGGTGTTGAATATTCTGCTCCAGTAAAGAGGAAATGACTAAGAAAGCACATGTTACAGAGCCCTTTCTCAATTTCTGTGCTTCTTCTAATGGCACTTTGTCTTATGAGAGCTACAAGCCAGAACTGAATAATTTAGCCTATGACATTGAGAAACTGTTATTGTAATCTTACATATGGGTGGAACATATAGGGCAATAAAGGAAGTTTAAAGTGGAACATAGGATATTATTTTGAGTATAATCCCTGCCTTTGCTTCTTTACAGAGAGGTGCTTTATAGATCTCTTATATTTTACTCTATTGTCATGGAAAATCCTTGCTATCCTAGAAGGGGAAGACTTTCAGCTGGTACTCAAATCCCAGTAATGCCTAAGGTCTTGACAAAATTCCCAGAAATACAGATGAATTTCCATGTTATTGTGCAGAATAGTTAATTTCCTTTTGAGCCAAATCATCTTCTAAAACTAAAGAATAGAGTTCTTGTAAAGGTTAATTCTACTTCTAGTCCTAAAACAGTGAGAAAAACAATGAGGAAATAATTTAAAATATCACTTTATTCTTGCTAAATAAAAAATAAGAAAATCTGACAAAAATAAATAAAACCTACAACATTTTCAGGGATCACCCATATTATTTGAATTTGGATGCTATATTTGTACTACAAGCTTAATGACACAAATAAAATAGATCCAGACATTCACTGAAACTACAAAGGAATGGTATAGCTTGCATGTGGGAATTAATGAAATTTGGCACAAATTCGAATTCCAAAATCTCCAGAACAAAATACTAAGGTTGGCAGTCACCAATTATTTAATGTGACCTAGAAGTACAAAAACATGAAAAAATATGTTCTTCAAATTAGAATACTAGTTCTCAAATTTCAGTGTACCAAACTTTACAGACATAAACTTCACTCAAGAGGTTGGTTAAAAACTAAGGAATTCTCAATTCCACCTACCAGTTATCCTGAACAAGTAGGTCTATGGCAAGTTTAGAAAGTTTCCTTGGCTGGGGATTTAGCTCAGCAGCATAAGCACCTGCTTGGCAAGCGGGAGATTGTGGGTTCAAACCCTGGTACAGAAAAAAAGTTGCATTTTTTTTTTTGCAAGATAAAAGTAGATGGCTCACACTAATGTCAAGACTTCATATTGAAAACTGGGAATAAAACAAAGAAAAAGCAAGAGAAAGAAAAAGATGAAAATGAAGCCAGTTATAACACTTATATCACATATAAGGAAAACGAAATATCCAAAAATACACTATAGTAATATGTATCAAATAAGTGATATGATTATTTGCTAGGATATTTTGGTACATATTAAGATTAAGGCATTGTTAGGTATCTAAATAAACAGTGTATATTCATTAACATTGAATGATCTTGTATGCAAAACGTAGGTGTGATAAAGTATCTAGGTGTGGGAAAATGTCAGTAGTTTAGAAAGACCATCACAGGTCTGATCATGCATATTGTATTTAGTATTCAGAAAAAAACAAATTTCAATAATTATTATTAAGTAGCTAACATTTTGTGAAATTGATGTTTAAAGATTGTCATATCATATTTGATTTATACCATGGCCTAAATTAATATGTGCTAGATGATCAAGTTGTTTTTAACATTAAAATGTGTGTACCATTATAAAAAGATGTTTTGGATATAATATTTTGTTCACATACATAATTAGTGAAAATTCCTAACTGACAAACTTTATCAAATATAATAACAAGCTATATCATTTTATTCAAAATTATGCTGACAAATTTATCTCCCTGTTCAACATGAACAGCTTTCCACATTCAGCCATCATCCATCAGGTAAATCCATTTTGCATGCAAGGCACTGTGTTAGAAGCTGTACTGAATAAAATGTTCTTGCTTATCACCTAGTGGAAAAGAAAAGAATTTCAATAAAATGAACAAATGTCCAGCATGCATGCTTAATTTCTTTTTGTTTTTTTACATAGAATAAGTACCATGTATAGAACATAAATTGAATTTTAGGCAAGTTAACCCTCCATTACTTTGTCTGTAAAATCAGTGAAAATATTACCTAGTATATAAAGTTTTTTTATAAAAAATAATAACTATGGCTTATAAGAAGCACCTTTTGCTTATTATTACATGCATTTTGAGTAGCCATACTATATTCTCTATTTTTGAACGTTACAACTGCAAACATCTTTGGAAGAAGCATATGTCATGACTCAGAAAATATCTGCAATTTCAAGGGGGTGAAGACCAGGTAGACTAAACTCTGACCCACAAAAATGCTTCTGAAGTCCTCGAATTACATAAAAAAATACATGTTGAAGTCAAATGAATTTAATTCAGTGAAAAAATATTTGCTGAGTTTTACCACTGCAAAAAAAATACAAAATTGAAATAAATCTGTTGCTTCTTAATCATCATTTTAGTTTTGCATGATGTGAGCCTCAGGGTTTAAAAGGGCCATTGTTTTAAATTTGCAACCAATTTCCATTTTTTGGAATAAAATAAATTTTAAATAAATGGTTCTGACTTATCACTACAGTATTCTCTGATTAAGATGTGAGAAGTAATTCCTAATCAAATATCGGTTTTATTTTACAAAAATCACTTTCATTGGGTAGGAGAGTTCAGATAGATTACAAATGAGAATTTATTCTTCATTTTTTAAAAATGTAGAATTGAAAGTGATAGTAAGTTAATATCAATGTTTTAAGCATGTGATTGCTTTCAATCATTTCAACTTCTGCATAGCAGCCTTATTAAAAACAACCAAGATATTTGTTGTCCCTCAAGAACACTGCTTAAGAGATCTCACTGTATACAGCATAGTTTTGACAGATGTAAATATAAAAGTACAGTAGTTGAACAACTCAAACATCAGTTCCCGACAGTCTACTCTTTGTTGTTGGTAACAAAGATTTGCTTTTAGTTTTTAAAAAATTTGACAAAGTGTAGAATATTAAAACTTTTGTGGGTGACTATTTTTAAATTTTACAACCTTTAATATCCTATATACATGTGTGAAATGCTTACTTTTCCAGATTGTATATATTTTCAATATTGAAGATAACCTAGTGCATATTCTTTCTCCTTTGGTTGTTTTTATTCTTTTTTTGTTTTGTTTTATTATATTTGCCTACTTCTTAGCCAAATCCAATGCATTCTCTGGGATTGAAATAATATTATGATGTTTGTTAACTGTTAAGTGAACAATTAAAATATTAATGCAAAAGTACTTCAGCCTGCAAACAGCAAACTAATTAAAGGCCAGGTGCTAAATAATGACTGTCAGTTGGGAGATGACTGGAAAAAACGTGACTATCTATGAGCTAAAAACAATATTTGATCTTTGTAAAAATACTAGATGTTGTTTAACCAATCTAAGTTTGAAATCAGTTCCCAACAAAGCTAACCCCCAACAGTAACTCTTTCCTTTATGCTTATGCTGATGTAAAACAAGTTTTATAGGGAAAAAAATTGTGAAAAAAGAAAATAAGGAAAAAATTGAGCTTAATCATGAGAAATTGCACCTGTAATATTTATAAAAGTTTAAACAATATGATTTTTAAAGTGTTTTGTTCCTTCAAGAATTCTTGAGACGAACATTTTCAAGCTGATTTTCTTAAAATAGATGATATTTGTATCATCAATTTTGTTTGAGATACGATCTCACTATGCTCGTCAGACTACCTTCATCTCAATACAGCCAGGCTGGCCTTGAACTCACAGCAGTTTTCCTGCTTCAGCTTCCTGGACATTGGGATCATAGGCATGAGCCACTCTGTCTGGCTTACATTTGAGTTGTCATCTTTTAATATCATGATTTGGTTAAATTCATAAAATAGGAATTGGAATAGGAGCGTTAAATTCTTCACAGGCTAATTTAAATGTTCTGATTAAACCTATGGTAATATACTTCTAAATAATTTCAAAAATGTAGTTTAACTGTGGTAATAAAATATATTAAGTAAACTTTATACTATTTTAATTATACTATCAAAATTAATCTACAAAATGGCCTACGTATATTGTCATTAGCCGTATGAGGGGGGTGGCTTTACATTTATGATTATTATTGTGATTGGCTATTATCAGGGCCTAATTCTAGCTTGAGTCCAGAAACAAGTAAGAAATCTACAACCATGACTGCCTGGTTTGTGGTGCTAATAACAGGAAACGGGGAGCCCTGAAAAACTGCTGGTAGGAGGGATAAGTTGGTAAGGGAATCAAATGTAGTGTTTAGTGGATGCTTGTTAGTCCCTTTCTCTTCACTGAGACCATACCCAATACCCAGAACTTAAAGGAAGAAACATTTACTTTTAGCTCACCTTTCACAAGTTTCAGTCAAACACAAAACTGAATGATGAAAGAGTCTGGTGGAAGAAACCTGCTCATAGTGGCCAGGAAGAAGATAGGAAGAGAGGAGCTAGGAAGGGAAACCAAATCTCACCTTCTGAGACCAAATCAGTGATACAGCTTCATAATTCAGTCACCTTCCCCAAACTCCGAATATAAGTCCATGTGGCTTTGGAGGGACCATTTAGATATGAACAATAGAATTTGGATTTAACATTAAACATTACTGAGCAAGTAGGAATAAAAGACAAGATAATTTACACTCAACAAAATGGGAGTTTTTACTAGCTTATGATTCTCCCATGATATATTCTAAAATATTTATAGATTTACATTAATGTATTCCATTACATATACTTATACCATAACCATTAAACTTCAGCATTCTGAGTTTCAATAAATCTTTCTTAAGATCACAGTCCATGTCTGACAGTGGCAATTCGTATAATTGGTACTAACTTGAAGTACAATGCTTGTAGCACCTAATATTCTATCATTTCCAAAAGTTTTATTTTAATAATTCCTTAGATTGGGATAAATCAAAAAGTAGAATACATGACATCTTAACATTTCTTTTCAATATTACAATTCACAATTATTAAATGAATTTAAGATGATTGTGGTGCAGTGGAATATAAATAATTCAAACTTTTGAACATAAATAAAATGATAATAAAGACCTCCTTATTTGTATATGGAGGTTCAAGTTTTGTTTGCTCCATTGATTCCAAACTCTCTGGGCTTATCCACCATTGTAAGAGATCCCTTGCTGATGGTTACACAACGTAATGATACTGAAGCCAAGCATCTGCCCTCCTGCTGCGTGAAAAGCGGAGAAGGAGCATTAAAGAATATGCAGGAGAATTTAACTTATCATTATGCATATACATAAAAATCCATACATAATATCATGGAATTTATGTAAATTGATAGCAGTACCAAGCTAAAAGAAGCACAAGAATTAATGTTCTTATTTCTAGCCTTCCTTTCTACGGAGAGTTTTTTCATTCTTTCCCAATATTTCAACTACATTGTATAGTGTTAGGCCTTTTCGCTGATTTGGTAGAAATATATTAAAAAGGCAATGGAAAATATACTATAACGGAATCACTGTGTGTTGGAAAAGTCTCAGAGGTGTCACTGAGGAAGAAGAGAAAATGAGAAGAGGCAGGAAGGGTGTGAGCAATGGCAGGAGCACGGACCACACTTGAACCCACATCCAAGAGAGAAAGCCGGAGTGAAGAGCCTCTTGAGTTACCAAGGAGAATGAAACTAGGGTAGAAAAAGAAAATAAAGCAGATATTGTGGCTGTTATTTTTCTGCTTTTTCTATACTCTTTCCTAATTCTTTATTGTTATGAAATTTCAGTGGAAAATTACTTAATCAAATAGAAATATTTTCCAATATTTTGTAATATTTTCCAATATTTTGACTTGTGATTTTTTTGATCAAGTGGAAAGTGTTCTACAGCAAGACTGTAACACTCAGATGCTTTCAGGTTGTGTCATAAAAAGGTATTATTTAAATAAAAGTTCAGATACATTAGAAGCCTGGTTAGGAACTTGGAATTTGAGAGAGCAAGAGAGAGAGAGAGTTGAGTTCTGGATAATCAATGTGTCTAGGTCTCTAAACTTATTAATTATGTAAGGACAAACTCAACAAAATAGAAAGAATAAGCAGATGAAAAGATCTCTCTGTGTCTCTACCTCTGTCTCTGTGTTTCTCTCTCTGTCTCTCCATTTCTCTCTGTCTCTCTGACTCTGTGTCTCTCTGTGTGTATTTTTCTGTCTTTCTTTCTGCCTGTCTCAGTCTCCGTCTCTGTCTGTCTCCCCGCAGACTCTGATAAGGGTGATAAGGTGATAAGGGTCCAATAACCCAGCCCATCACCACTTCCTTTCTTGTTAGCAAGCCTTACTATTCAGACAGCCAGAGGGCTCTTCAAAGCGTCTACAGTTACTGCTTTTAGCTTCTGATCCAACTCTTAAAACAGACTGCCATATAATGGATCTATGTAGGTACACAAGTCTTTGCAAAATAGACATATGATTATTTCAGAGATTCTCATGTAAGATGTTACTACATGAGTGAAGTAATTTATATTAATTTGATTTCACCAAATATTGCAGGAGTGCCTTATTAAACACAAATCGCAGCTTGTTAATGATCAGCTACTGTAGCTTTCACTTCCAGCAGGAAGGGACCAGGATCACTTTGCCTGCGCAGAGACTCCTTCTCACACTTCTGCTCAGCCGTGGCCCTCCTGGTGGACCTCACAGGCATGCCCTTGTGCCCTGCACTGAAGATGGACAAATATTCAGCCACCATGAACTCCTTCACCTTGCATACCAGGACTTGCTTCCAGTGGTCAATGTCACCCGCCTTGGGCAAGATGGCATTGACCTCGCCCTTGAAGCACGGGTCCAAAAACTCCTTGTGATAGAAGAGCTCACTGAGCTGGAATTGTTTGAAGGCTGTTCCTGCACCCTAGACACTGTCGGAAATGCCTGCGGAGATAGTGTAGCTGGCGGACCACCTGACTCAGGGAATCTGGGGACATGATGGCCCCAGGGCCTGCCATCCGGAAGGACTGCAGAGGCTTAACTAGGCTGTCCTCCAGACTCCAGAACACAGTGGAAAGTGGACAGTGGCTCTTGCTGAACACCTGAGGACAGGCTGCTGCCCCACCCGCCACTCCATCAAGTGGTAGGCTGAGCCCCAGTTTTCTGAGAGTTCCTTGAAGGACTGCTGGGCTCAAAGACCAAACCGCTGCTGGACCTGGCTGAGCAGGATCCGGGCCTCCACAGAACCTTGGAAAAGGCTACAGATGGGACTGGCAGTGCCCAGGATGATCTGAACACTATGGTGGTGAAACAGGAAGTTGCTTATCAGGGAGTCAAGGCAGTGGGTGAAACAACGGATGTGAGTGTAACCCTTGGCCCTCATTGCCCACTCCATGCTGAGGCAATCATGTAACACCAGGAAACCAATCCCCAGGGAGCCACGGCCCAGCCATAGGCTTATCCACTCCAGCAGCTCAGGCTGCCCATCCTTGGTGGCTCTCTTGAGGGGCAGGCTTCCTGGCCACCCAGTGGGTGGCCATAGCCACGTAGCTCACCACTGAGTCCTGGGCCGTCATGAAGATGATGAAGTGGACATGGCCACCCTCATCCCACTGTATCTCCTGAAGCACCTGGTCACCTATGGCTTGTGTAACAAGGACAAGGCCTTGTCAGAGAAGAAGGCCAGGGAGAGCAGGCAGTAGCAAGGGTCCACCTGGGCCATGAACCTCCTGAATGGCAGGAGGACATGATGGACAGTGGCAGGGCCAGGCCTCCGAGGAGCTCTGTGATCCTGTGGTGGCACACCTGAGCCTGTGACCAGGTGGGGTCATGTGGGTCACTTGGGCTGTCTGTGACTAGCCTAGGAGAAACACAGTGTCTGGGGCATCTCTAGGTACTCATGGCTGAGGTTACCAGCCTTTTCCTGTAGCTTCTCTGCCCCTGCTGGCAGCTCGCCTGGGCTGCCTGGGGCTGGCTTTCTATCTTACTCCACGCTGTGCTTACTGGTCAGGTGCCAGATGAGGCCTGAGCCTCAGAACAGCCCTTGCTCTTTGTCCTGTCTGACACTGGCTCCACACAGGGTGCAGCTGACATGGCAGGAGCTCTTGAAGTTCCCAGTAAAGAACTGTCTGACATCTTGTATGGCCTGCAAAGGCCTCAAGGATCCCAGGGCAGAATCTAAGCCCTGAGTCTCCACTTTTGTATCTCTACACAAAGCAAATGCTTTTTCTTTCATTTTTTGGAGTATTTCAGGTCCTTGGTCGAATGGGCTGGGAGGATGGTCCTGCCTTGAGGCCTCGTATTCCCTGGGCTGGCTCACCTCCAACCTGTCAGGACTGGTGCCCTGGTGGGGGTGGAGGACAGACTGGGCTGGGGCTGGAGCTGGGGCACAGCCAGCGTTAAGTGGCAGAGACCTTGTTTTCTTTTCTGTCTGCATCCCTTCCTTTTCCCATGCTCACACTTTCTCTCTGGACACTTTCCTTTTCTCAAGCTGCACAGGGGACTCTGGCCCAGGGACAACTGGAGGTCATAGGCTCCAGAATGCCCCTTTGGCTTACTTCTCACAGGGCTAGTCTGGCATTTGGCATGAGAGGCAGAGGACTGAAGATCAGACTTCCCCCAGACAACGGGAATTTCTCTTTCCATTACAGGCAGGGAGACCAAGAGCACCTTGCACCTCATTATCCAAGTGAATTGGTCCAGACCAAGTGGAGAGACTGGTGTGCGTGCCACTAGTCAGGGGGCAGAGGCTGCTCTTCCACAGGGACTAGTCTTTTTCCTGCTTCTTTGGAGGGCTAGAGAATCTGACTTTCCTTTCATGGCCACTGCTGGCTTGTTCTCTCTCTCAGTCACATCAAGTTTAACCTCAATCTCTGACAGGACTTCCCTTGCAGCCTCAAGCTTATAAGAGATGTTGGTGGCTCTGGTGCCAGAATCAGGACTGGGACAGCCCAGGGTGGGAGCTGGGTTCTTAGGTCTGCTTACAGGGGTGCTGGCACTCATGCAAGTCTCCTGTCCCATTTGTCCTGTTCCACTGGTCTCTGTCTCTTGGAGGAGTTTTTTATTTTTTCCATTTCCAGTATGTTTGGAAGCTTGGGACAGTAAGAAGAAGGATGGAGGCTCGGGCTACAGCTTTGGGTCTTTAATTTTCAGCATCCCCAGTGGATGGATCCAGGATCTCAGGCAACTGGCATAACATTAATGTCACCCTATACTTTTCCACTGGAGCGCATCAGGGTGGCAGTGAGTCAGATGATGGTTACAGCCAGGTCAGGTGAGGACAAGGATCCCATGCAGCATGTCCATGGCCCAGCCACCATCAAACCAATATATTTTTAAAAGAATTTGTGGTATATCTGTGTTCTTCTTAATCAAACCACTTCTTTCATTGTGCTGGTTAGCTATAGTGAATCAATGGCTCCAACTTGCCAAGGAGGATTATGTAAATTATTTCATGGCAGGTCTTGATAGTGCATATGTTTCTTCTAAGAATAACTAAGAAGAGATTTTCTGATGAATGTACTTTAAATTTTTACATCCAAGTCCTTCAGGAACACTCGCTATCTGTGCCAACTACTGTCATTCCAGCATACATAGCCTCATTTTTCCTGTATGCTATTCAAAATTATAGGCATAGACACATTTTAGATCAAAGCTAACTAATCATTCCTGTTTTATACTATAAATAATTAAAACAAGGGTATGCATAGTTCATGTCACAGCAAAATAAACTTAACTTCACCAGCAATGAAGTACAATATTCTATTACTCATATAAATTAAGAAAAGATAAATGAAAATATTAACTTCATAAAGATGAAAAATGTCACTATCACTACCTTCCCTCTGATTTATCTTTATCTTAATTGTTTAGCATAAGAAAGTATTGTTTAGCATAAAGGAACAAATATCAATATTCTTTTCATGAATTAAAGTTATTTTATTAAATATATTTAACCACGTGCCATTTAATGGCATTTTGAATCTTCCAAGCAGCATAAGCATGCTATTTATGAGAATTTCAGTATGCTTCCTTAGGTTAAAATTTCAGATGATAGCAAATATTTTTCTATTACCCAGAAATGCTATGTATATTGCATAGATTCTTATTTTTCACTTTTAAAGATTTAAATATTCAAAACAGTAGAAAATGTACTATTTCTCAGCACATCTTTCCATTGATATTTGCAAAATTTAGTTATTCTTACCTTCTCATGGCTGCAGATATATTATTAGCTAGTATGCCAGTGCTTTTGGTTGTTCGTCCAAATTTATACATTTACCTCCCTTCCTAAAGGGAAGGGGATTTAAGTGCATTGTGTCCAGTACACTTAAACACATCTAACTGTCAATTCTGGCTGTTAATCACCTCCTGGGACAACAATCTCCTATAAACCTAGAGCTAAATGCAAGGTTCTGAGCTTTACTGTGTCTTTTCACTGCTGCAACCACTCGATGGGCCTGAAATCCCCTGCACCTGATCTCAGACTAGACCTTGAATTGTCAAGTGCCCTGCCCAAAGGAAAGAATAAACATGTCCATTTTGAAGTGGTGAAAGAAGGGTCCCACAGCAAGATGGATGTAACGTGTAAAAGACTGAGAAATAACCCTTTTATCTGCTCTCCCCTCCAAGCCCAAAATGTCACATCTTCAACCTTGAAAATTCAGGGGTTTATGCTCATCAGAATCCTGTTCATTAAGAGATATGGTACACCACTTTACCTCTTTGTAGTTGGAGTTATATAAATTCAAATTTCAGGTTATCCAGAGCTTATCTACATGTGTGGTAGTATCACACACAAATACTTACTTGAAATTTTCCTTGTTTTTTTTTGTGTAATGTCTGGATCATTCATTCTGAGTTCTAATGTGAGTTGCTAAGATAGAAGCTTCTTTAGTTACATTTGTCTCTATTACTTACCAGAATAATAGTATATTAATATGTAAAAACATTGAAATCAAAAAAAGCTCAAGGTTTCCTCAAACCTTAGCTCAATTCAGAACTGAAAAATAACTGCTAACTCGGAGATGAAACTGTTTTCTTTTTCTTGGTTTAATCTGAAAATGGTAACTAGTGAACCATATTATTGCTGCAGTCACTGAAGCTAACTTAAACAAAATCCTATTTGTTCCCTGTCTCCACCTGCACTTTTTGTAGCATCTATTTCTTTATTTCTAAAATATGTTCTCAAATTCATCTTCCTTGTATCTCTATTGGCAGCAAATTTGACCAAATCTCTTGTACTCTGTAAAGGGATTTCTCCAATTTATGTGATTTTAAGTACAGCATTCACTCATACAAAAATAAGTGTGATGGCCCTGAAGCAAGGCCAGCAGATCACTGTAGCTGCTGGTTTCAAACAGGAGCCTAAAGAGAATTCTTTCTGTGGTCTGTTGGCCATTTCACAACTTTGGAAATGGAATGGTCAATTCATCAGAAAGAAATAGCAGATGAGTTTGGCAGACTTTTGGCAGCCCACAGGAGAGAGATGCTGGCGCCTCAGGACCTGCACCATGCGGTTGACTCTGGGTGCTGGGAGAACAAGGAGCTCCTCCCCTCTCTGGGGGGGTGTGGCTGTGAGTGTGGCAGACTTTCGGTGGCCTGAAGGAGAGAAACCCTGGTGCCTCGGGACCTGTACCAAGTGGTTGACTCCGGCTGCCAGGAGAACAAGGAGCTCCTCCCCTCTCTAGGGGAGTGGCTATGAGCCTGCCAGCATGTGGGCTGAGAATCAAACATCTCACGTCATCCTGTCCCCCATCCCTTGTCCCTACCCCCCTTAGCAAGGGAGAGCCAGTTAACTACACATCTTGTGAAAAGATTGGCTATGTTATTTAGTATGAGCTCCCCGTATGCAAAGATATGGACAACCATTTGGAAGGAAACAAGAGACAATATGACAGATAGTGAAGATCTCTAGTTGTCAGCTTTGAAATTTATGCTTTCTTATGTCCCATTCTGTTCTGTTTTGTTGTGTTTAATTTTACCCCCTTTAAAATAAAATTTAAAAAATTTTAAAAAATAAGTGTGGAAAACCTATAATAATTTGGTTTTGATACTTGACCTTGCTATGGTTTCCAGAGTGCAAAATCCTCCTGCCTTCTGCTCCTAAGTAGCTGGGACTACAGGAGAATTCTACAATGCCCATCTGTTTGGCATTTTAAAAATCCAATATTAAAATCTATGACTTCAAATGCTTTTGGTTTTTTAAACTTATCACATACCTACTTCTTTTCTAACTGATTCTAACTTGCTTTCTCTTTTTTATCTAATCTGCATTTTTGATAATTCCATGTACCTTGTACCTTAGTACATGGAATTGCTTAGTTTTCCATGCTTAAAATCTCTTTAGCAGGCTCTTGTGTAATTTCAACATGTACACAAAATATATGGAAGTCATTGTGATTCATATTTCTTTGCCTACCTAGACATTAATCTTTTCTTATATGTTTGTTTACTTGCTTATTCTTTTCATTCCACTTCATTTCTTCCCATGTCTGCTGAGGATGCCACATCACCCTCCCCCAGACCCAAGTGCGACTGTGCTTACCTGAGCAGTGCAGCCTGTATAGAAGTGATTTCCCTAAATTGTCTTCCAGTTTAATCACTAAGTCTGGCCAAGGCCATGTACATATCTGCATGAAAGCAGGAGGCTGTTATGGAACTAACATTGTTTGTCACCAAGGGCCATGACTGAGCTCAGAGAGAGGAGCTGTGGTACCATCTGGCTAAGATATGAGATAAAGGCTCCACTGAGGCATACATGACTCCAGAGGACAATTCCTTCCCACAATTGGCTAGGAAGCAGGTTACTCATTAATCATAACCTAAATCTGACTGTTTCATCCCTTTCACAAGAATGCTTTGTCCTCTCTGTTACAAGCCGTTCCACCTAGCCATTTGTGTAGCGTATCCAGTTGCCAATTTCCCCAGTGCAAGTTTGATCAATAAATACCAAGGTTCTGCCTGTCTTGTGGCCTTTTATTCCCTGAGAATAAAAGGTTACTTCACTTTCTACTTCTTTGTCTTTTTCCTCTTGTCATGCACCATAACACCTGACAGGAGATTTGGATCCACTGAGGGGGTCCCTAATAACTGGCACCATAGAAGGGGTCACTCCTAATGTCTCTCAACTTTCTTTTCTTTCACTTTACAGAACCCTATTTGGTGTGAAATTGCTGCTGAGGCATACTCATTTTTATGTTTGAAAATGTTTTCTTTCTCTCTTATGTAGAAAACAACTTTTACAGGTTACTAAAGTTTTAGCAATTATTTCCTTGCAAACTTAAACACATAATCCTGTTATCAGAATGACTTTATTTGATTTTGTATTTTTCTGTCAGTCTTGTACCTTTGCAGTAATATGATTTATTATTGCTAGATTTGGCTTTATTGATTTTTCTCATTGTTGTTATTTTCAGCATAGTTACAATAACATGTTTGAGTATGATAGTCCTTATATGTATCCAGGTCAGGGCTTCAGTGCCAAGAGTTTAATGGCTTTGGTTGATTTTTGGAAAATGATTTACCATCCCCTTCTTAAATATTGTTTCTTTTGTAGGACTTCCTTCCCTCTTTTCCAAATATGTATATCATAGGTGTCATTTCCTCAGTTCTTAGTTTTCATCTCATTGTCTATTTATTTTCATAAGGAAATTTCCTTTTGAAAGTTTCTTTGTTAACTACTTCTCCTTTCAGTTTTGTCTAACTTGCTGGTGAACATATCTACTGGTCTTCATTTTAATTCCTGTGAGTTTTAGTTTTAGACCTTCCTGGTAGGTTTATTACTTTTTTGTTCTAATGAGAATAAAAAATAAAAACAATACAGAATTTCAAAACAAGATGATAGGAAATTAATAAAAGTTATTATATTGCATGTTGTTGTATTCAAAATAGTTGCTCAGATTACCAGATATAAGCATGTGAAATCAAACAATATAAACACTTCCTTTCAATGTACTAATAGAATGGGTAATACAATTATCTTAGCTATGTTGTATATGTATATTTATTTTCCCTTCTTTTTTTTCTCCTTTCCCCAATCACAGTCATTCTTTCCTTTTGAGCGGTTTCTTTCCCTTTTCCCAATTGTATCTTCTAGACCTTATTTACCTTTCAATTTGTTGCACTAGGGAGACAATATGATGTTTATGCATGCAAGTTTGATTTATTTCACTTAATAGTACAGTATCTAGTTGCATCCATTTGCCTATAAAAGCCTCAAGTTTAACTTGTGAGAACCTATGGGATGCAATGAAAGCAGCCCTCAGAGGGAAATTTATAGCAGTGAATTCCCACATCAGGAAAACAGAACAAGTACAGATAACCTAATGCTGCACCTCAAGTTACTAGGAAATAAAAAAGGTCAAGTCAAGCCCAAATCTCAAAGAAGGGAGTAAATTATAAAAATCAGAGCAGAGATTAACGCATTTGAGAGTAAGAAAATAATACAAACTGTTAAGGAATCAGAGTTGATTCTTTGAAAGAATAAATTCCTGGTCGTTTTAGTGTTCTGTGAAAAGATCTGTTTTGCCTTTCAATCCTATGAATGAACTCTGAAATACAGATTGTACGGACTGGATCCTACTGTGGTCTTCAACGGCATGTACGATGGCTCTCACCAGCTCCTATTCTGTAGACTCTACTTGCTATGTTTCTTCTCAGGTTAGATTTTACTCTTTTTCAGGATTTTTGCATCAATCATACATGATCTGATTAGTAACACCTCTCTGATCACTGCCATTCTGTGCTTTTCTCTCCTACCCAGTTTATTCTTGATTAGGTCACCAGCTACTAAATACCACCAAGACTCTAGCATATTTGTGAGTGGTGGTCAGCAAATATCTGGGAATAAAATAATTCAGTAAATTAAAACTTCCTTATACTTATCATTTCTTGCAAAAGGAAAAATATTCAAAATTTGTAGTTATCCACTGTATGCTAGCATACTTAGAGTATTTTAGATGCTTGCTTAATACATTTAGCAAAATGATTCAAATTGTAAAATATGAAAATGGGTATTAAATTCAGACAGTGTGTGTGTTTATGATATACAGGTGTATATTTCTATATTTCTATCTTTGTTAATGAGGTGACCATATACATTGATATTGGGTTATTTATTATTAATGTAATTAATACCTACACAATTTTAATACGTTAGTGATATTGAACTTTTTATAGATTTTCACCAATAATTTTCCTACAACTTTGAATATCTGTAGTAATAGAAACAAAATAATAGTTCACATAGTTTTATCATGATGTCTGTTTTCCTGGTACTAGAGAATGAATACATGGCCTTCTCATTCCCAGCCCTCTTTTTTGCTAGTTGCTTTTATTTTGAAACATTATCTCATTAAGTTAAAAAGTTGTCTAGGCTGGACCGTAACTTGCAATTTTTTGCCTCAGATTTTCAGAATGCTAGGATCACAGGCTTGTTACACCATGCCCAACCTCATCATAATTTTAATACACAAGCAGAAAGGAAACATTTGGTTTGCATATATTATTTAAAATATTATTTATATATATAGACTCTCTTAATATATGCCAAATAATTTTTAAAATATATGCAACTTGGATAATTTACATTTGTAACACTCAGATATGAATCTTCCTACATTTTCTGTGAATTTGTAGAAAAAAATTGAAACTAAAATAAAATAAAGGCCAAAATACAGCTCAGCAGCATAGTGCCTGCCTGGCAAGCACGAGGTCATGAGTTTGATTTCTGGTACCTAAATAAATAAACAAATAAATGAAACAAAGCCTTGAAAGGCAACTTGGTGCCGCAT
>PVJX010026579.1:0-25652 GCA_004027295.1 Dolichotis patagonum | reverse complement strand
AAAAATATGAAAAAGGGCGGAGACACGTGCCAGAGCATTTGCTTAGCATGTATGAGGCCTTGGGTTCTGTACCCAGCACCCCCTGTCCCCACCAAAGAAAAAAGATCCTGTTTTAGAAGAAGAATCTTGTTTGGTTCATGCTGTCCTTGACAGCCTAAGAGAACAAAGTCTTCACACTTAGGGAAAAGATTCTTCATCATGGTGTTACTTCCTATGTTTAAAATATTTTATTGTCACTGTAAGTAAGAACTATTTCACAGTAATTTGTGATCCTACCCAAATGAGGTGTTCATGTTGCCTTATTGTTAATTATTATTATTTGCTTTCCCCAAGCTGATTTATTTTTTAAGACAGGCTTTTGCCGTATAGTTCAGGCCGGCCTTAAAGTTACTATGTAACCCAGGTTGCCCTGGATCTCGTGGCAATCCCCTTGCCTCAGCCTCCTGAATGCTGGGATTACAGCTATGTACCAGCAGCCCAAATTGATCTCAAGTGACTTTTTTATGCCTAAAACTGTCTTTGAGATTTGCAGAGGGCAAATTACAAAGGATTTATCTTTTTACCTTGCAAAAAGAGAAGTGCTGGAAGTAATTAGAATCATCTGATTCTCACTATGGTGGGGGTTGTGTGCAAAGTTGTCAAAGCAGAAGAGATACTTTGCCTTCCTCAGATTAAATTTGTATGGTAAAATGCTGTTAAATATAGATATTTCAGAAATTATATGCCATATGAAAAATCCTTAGAGATTTATAAATGTCCTCATGATGTGTTTCTTAATGCTGCTTTTCCTGATCTTAGATGATCAAATTTCAGTTATTTCTTAAATACCTCGCCATAATTTCAGTTATTTCTTAAATACCTCAGTCACAGCTTTAATTAGGCCAGCAATTTTCACATCAGTTACTTAATAGCTTTTTATTTAATATGTGCACATTTAGGACATATTTCCAGACTTGTAGAATTCCTGTGCTTGACGTTCTTTATATATCTTTAGTATATTCTAACAAGACGATTTGTATGTTGACGTGTATTGCATCGGCATTATTGTATTTTATATACTAATTTTTTTTCTCTGTATGTTACTCCATTTTTATAAATGAGACACAGCATCTATTCTTTGGAGCTAGGGCCACTCATTATGTTCATAGGGGCCATATTGTTCTTGTTATAAACCCTCAGCGTATCTTTTACATTTGAAAATTGTCAGTAACAGGTTAACCGCTGCCATTCTACGTGAGCAGCTACAGACTGATTTTGGTCTTACGTGGGCGGTTCCCTGAGGATCCTGCAGACAGCTGCACACCACAGTGCCCGTCGACAACACAGGACGGTATCCCAGGGCCACGTGCTGGAGGACTCCGCTTGGTATTTTGGGTATTAGGCATCTGACAGCATCATTCAGACAACTTTGAAATCCTACCAGTGGACTGAGTCAGGATTTAGACTGAGTCTAAATCCAGTGGAATAATAATTAATTACTTAATATTTAATAACCAGAGGTGAGATGATGGTGGGTTTTGTTTGGCATTTTGTGGATGTTATTGTAATGTTCTATTCTCTGGTTATGTTAGGCACCCCCTTCTCTTTTCTCTCAAGCAATCCATAACTCATAACTATTTGGTGTACTATGCTTTGGTAACCAGTGATGAACTATGTGTGAGTATCTTTTTTCCCTCCTTGACCTCTCCAAAACGTGGAAGTTCTCACTGAACATTTTCATTTCATGGCAATAGAATATCTGAATAGGTTCAGTGAGAACCTGTCTTCCTGTTAGTGAGACATAATTGGTTGTGTACCCAATAGTCTGCCTGGAATATCGTATTTGTGAATGATGATCATTTAATCAGATGTTTTAATCAGATCGTTTGACCAGACGCTTGTAAGGGAATAAGGTTGCCTTCTTGCTTAAAGCTTCCTTGGAAAAGCTGGCATGGTACCTGGCTTACTGAGCTCTTAGTCTTCCCCCTGCATAAGGGAAGGCAAGTTCAGCAACATTAGAATATTTGGGGGACCTCAAGATGAGAATTTCTTGAAATTTATAGTCTCTAAAAGTGAGGTTGATGTCCAGTTCTTGGCTTAGCTTCCTAACCTCAAGAGGCTTTCAAAAATCGAACCTGGGATTCTTTATCAACGCTTCCAACAAACTTAAGAAACCTACGATAAATTACCATTCTTGCTGATTCTATGGAAATAGCGACCAAATCTAAAAAGACCAGCCTTATTTTGCAATCAAGAAAAATCTCTCTTTCAGATTATCTTTTTCAAAAGAAGAATGACTAAAAAGAGAAGTTTTTGTGTTTCTATGTATAGCACATCCTTCCTGGTTATCAGACACCAGCCCTGCTCATCGCCTTTGAGTTTTCCTGAACCTCTCTGTGCACTGCATGAGCTAATGGCTGTACCAACTCTGTCTTGTCTGAAGAGCTTTCCTTAACCTCGTCCTCCTACTTGTGGTGGAAGAACCAGTTTGGGGACCTATCTTTAAACTAGGGTGCATCCTGTTGCCTTGCCCAAATTACCAGTTCATCCCAAATTTCCATTCCCTCCAGTTTTCTTCAATATCTCACCACAAGCCCCCAGACTAACTTTTCACCCTCTAGGGGAATCAGCATCACCAGAAATCAAAACTCGAATGCTTAGATCCCTAGCAAAGCTCTAGATTGCCCTGCAAGTGGCTTTGTCTCCTAGAATCTGAGGAACTTTGGCAAACCGAAGCCCTATGAGTTGACATAAACCTTGAAGAGCTCATCCCTCAGCAGGCCGTGGTTGGGTGAGGACTCTCCCTTGGTGAGCCACTCTCTGCTGGGCATGAGTCCAGCATGACGCTTGCCCTTATCTGAGAGGTAGCCACGATCATGGACCATATCACCAAGGGCATTGACATCTTAGCTTCCAGAAAACTCCAGGAGTCTGCTGGGCATTTTCCTACTGCTGAACACTTGGAATTTTCTGACCTGCTAATTCTCACAGTTCGACTGCTGGCTCTTTACTTTCATAAAACTTTTATTTTATTTTTCTCTATGTCAGGCATCCCTCTTTTAAGATGCCTGCTCTCCAGGTTCCTGAAAGAACTCACCTCTTGACAGATGGTTCAGCTGGTTTTCTAGGAACAACACCAACAAGAACCATGGGAGAGAGTGTTTCTCAGGCCCTGATTGGGGTTACAAGAGTCATCCGTCTGCAACCAAAACTGGGCTGCGCTTCACCAGAGCCCTGGGCAACCTCCGCAGCTATGGTTAGGAGGTGCCCTCATCCTTCTATGCCTCAGAAACGGGGAACCAGCTGACTACAAAGGGCCACGTCCTCCCCTAAGGCTCCCACAGACGCAAGGGTGACTCCTCTCCATTACTTGTTTCTATAAAACCGCTGGCTCCTTTTTCTTTGAGATGCTTGTCATTAAAGAATATTCTCCCCATTGCACCAGCCTGAAACAACCTCCTCCTTAATTATTGGGTAAATTTTGTGTGTCACAGCACGAGCAAGGACCTCCTTTGATGGAAGCCAGCACAGTCACCCCACTGACCTGCTGGAGAGACAACCACCTGTGCCCTGAGGTGCTTTTTGATCCTCCTGGGGTTTAACCCTGTGAGTAACCACCCTTTAACATCTCGGTGGCTGAGCAAATTGGAGAAGGAAGGGGTGGCCCTGTGTACCTCAGATGGCCATGCAATTGTGGAAGGAGCTTTCTTGTTGTCTGAAGTCTCAGATGCTTCTGAGGTGAGACAGTGGCAAGACACACCCAGTTTTGCCTTCATTGGAAGGAAGAAGTAGTATTCAGGCTGCTGGGCTTCAGTCTGGACAGGCTTTGGGTGGCTTTGGCCAAAGCAGAGCCGGACAGCAGCAGATACTGTTTAGACCTGGGGGGTCAGTTTAGTGACTGATATAAAGCCCAAGGGTGAGCCTGTGGCCAGATTTAAAGTTTAGAAGGAAGGGAAGCCCCAAAAAGGTGCTGTCCAGAGGATAAGACTGACTGAACAATGGAAGTTCAAGGACAGCCTGGACTACATAGCAGAAAAACTGGCCTGAGGCATGATGGGGGATTGGGTAACACTAACTTGATGCCATGTTGCCAGGAGGAGTAATTAGCATTGTGTGTAGCAGTGGTTGGACATCTCTGGGACTTGGCTCACTCATTAATGGGGAGCAGAGTGATTCCTTGCTATCCATTGTGGACCATACCTCCAGAATCAGGGTGAGCACTGAGGCTGCTGGGCAGTCAGCGGAGATGGAACTCAGCCGTGATGAGCAGGGCGATGATGGCTGTAGATGGGGCCCTGCTACAAGACAGGTCATCCCGAGTGCCAGTTTCAGGGGCCTACGCCCATCTTAGAATGCAGTTTTCCAGAAGCTTCTGGCATCAGAAGTGTAAAGGACCCTTCTGGATCTTTCCAAGTCTCAACATGACTTGAGTATGTCCCGCCAAGGACCTGGAATCTGGGTCCTTCTGGATCGAGATCATGAAAGGATCCATCCAATCAGAACTTGATTTGGTCCAGGCCGAGAAGCTACGTGTACCGGCCCAGTGTCAGCTTGGCTTCTGCAAACTGGGTGCACCCAGCTGTATCCATCCGTTCCATACTCACTGCCTTCTGAATCATTAGAATAAACTCGCGGCCGTTTCTAGAACCAGCCCAGGGGTAGGAACTAACAATTCAACAAAGAAGCTAAAGATAAAAGAGGTAAAAATTACTTTTACAATGCATGAAGCACCAACAATGTAATGTCTTCATTAAATGTGTTCACAGGAAGTTTTTACAGCCGAGCTGATCGCTGGTGCTCGCTGCGCCAGGCCTGTTTTATGATGTTTACGCTATGAACTACCCCATGGCACAAGGGCAGGTTATGAGTAATGAGATGCCTCAAAACCCATAAAATCTCAACAAATTCACCAATCATCTTTGCATGCCTCTGGTTAAATTACCGAGCAAATTAAGCTCACCAGCATCGAATGTTTCTAATTAATGTTACATTAAAGCAACTCTGTCTCTAACTCAGCATTTCAAATTAAGTTTCATCGCCAACTGCTTTAACAAAAATCATCTCCAAAGACAACTAAATTGAATTAAAGGACAGATTACATCGTAGGAAATATTTTAAAATGTGGCTATTTGCGGAGCTATCTTATGCTAAAAATATTTTGGTATTATCTGCATTTTCTGAGTATAAATCTGTCATATAGTTTTGTACATATTTTAGCAGAATTGACCATCCACCATCACCATACATGTTGAATTATGTAAAAAAATTGACATTTTCACATTTTACTTATCCTATTGTAAAGGTAACATAACAATTGGCAAGTGTCCCCCTAAAGTAACTCATTGATAATACTTTTCCTCTGAAATAATGAACACCCAGAGTCAATTTCTAGGTAAGCTTATTTATCTTGATATTTTATGCCCTTCCTGATTTTTATAATTTGGCATCTTGTAGCATTGCTCCAAACCAACACGGATTGGACCTTGATTTGCCTTTAAATATTACCCCATTCCATAAGTAGTGTAATGAAATTTTTCTACAGAAAGCCTTTGGAAAACCAAATTGAACCTTCAAATATTAACCTCACGTACCTGTATCAAGATATTCACAAATACAATTTTAACAAAGTGATTCACATTGAACAAATGACTTGTGGTGACGACTGGGGGGACCCTGAAAAAAGGGAGAGGGCTGGATTCTAAGCCCAGAGATAAATTCAGCATTCTTTCCAGATTCCTATATCCAACAATAGTATTCCTTTTTCTTTTAAAAACCAGCAGGGAGTTTTGCACGGAACAATGGTCTCTATCTTTCCAATTAAAAAGGAAAGAAAATGGTTGTGTTGATGCCTTCCGACTTCACCCTGATGGGAAGTCACGCTCTGTCAGTCCTCCTGCGTCTCTGGTTATCTGAGGTTAAGGACTGTTTCTTCTGGGTGTTCTTTGCTTCGAGCTGAGTCATGGCAGGGCGAGAGCTGTTCACTGGCCTCATTTGCCCTTTCCCCAGGCTTCGGACCGGCACCGCTAACCTGGCAGCCTCCGCTATGAAGTTCCAACAAGGTGATGGATACACTTCTCTTTTTTTTCCTTCTGCTCTTCTCACTGTGCCCCTCTGTCTCTGTCTCTTTCTCTCTTTTTCGTGCTCCCTCTTTGGACCTTTATTCCAGCCATACCTGCCAAATTGGCATACACTGCCTGGGTCTTGAAAGGGCATCTCTTGGGACTGGAATAACAGCTATGCAAAATTTCAGGGTCAAAACCCCAACAACTAACTCTTGATGACTTTGAAGATTTTTTTCCTATCTCGAAGTAATAGGATAAAATAGCAATTTGTTTTGTGGAGCATGTGCTCTGCATGGGTGCTGTGCTGAGTGTTTCACCTGTATTATTTCTGGCCCCATAACAAAAGGGGTTACCATCTTTCATGGACTGTAACACACCTTGGTTGTGAGACTCACCATCGTTTTATGTCATATCAAGGAAAAAGCTCGACCAAAGATAGGGTAGCCTACCACTGATTGCTAACTGCATCCCAGTTCCAGCCAAGTTAAAATACAAGGAACAAGTGTGTCTTGGAGCTGGTGATAAAGAGTTTTACGGGAACTGGAGATGGGAGAAGCTGGGTAGTGTGGCCGGCACTGCAGGGCCATGGCGGGCGGAGCACCCTGAGTTTGCGTCTGGCTCCTCCCACCGCCCTGCCCCACCAGAGGTGGGAAACCTGCGTCAAGCCACCCTGGCTGCCACCAGAGCCCCAACGACAACCCTTTGGAGACTGTTTCCCCTCTAGGCAGAACCTAGTTAGAGAAATGGTGCTTTCTGCTGTTGCTCCATTATTTGGGGGAGTGGTGGGGTCTGGAGGTAGCTGCAAAGCCTTCTCCTCTGCCTCCCTGCCCACAGCACTAGCAGATGGAAGTAGGGAGTTGGTAGCACCCCCTCTCCTCACATCTGGCTCTGCCTGGTTTCCTGCATTTGTTCATCTGGTGATTTAAGTCTCAGAACACTTGCGCCATGCAGTCTGCAGGAGCCATGGCCCAACGCACCTGTTCCTGTCCTCAGGGGCTGCACTGCCACATGGAGAGACAGGTGACATCCAGGAAGCACATAAGTGAGTACAAAACGAGGAGAGGGCTGAGAGGCTCTCAGGAAGCCCTGGGGCAGAGACAGGTGGAGCCCCCCTCTGTACTCTCCCCAACACACCAGCCTCACTTTGCAGCTCAGGCAGGGGCTCCAGCCAAGGACCTTGGTTGAGTGTGACATGTGTCACCTCCAGGGAAAGACTTGAAGAGCTGATGTCTGTTTCGGGCCTTCTCCCACTCTGCTTTGGTGACCTCAGGGACTGTGGGGTAGGTTCCAGATGGCATAGCTACAAGTCGAAGGAGGGCTGCCCAGCTGTGCTAAGTTGGTTAAGGGGAAGTGAACGTGGGCTGTGCTTGCTTAATGAGATCTCAGGTTTGATAGGGCACTACCTGTCGCTATGGGGGAGAGCAGACAAAGATCTAGCCAGCCAGAGGGCAAGACAGGTGTTTCTAGGGAAGTGGTGTTTAAGCCGGTCCAAAGGAAGAGGAGGAAGAGGACAACTTGACTTGGAGAGCAGTGTGGGAGAAGCATTCCGGGCAGTCTGACTGCACTAGCCAAGGGCCTGTGGTTAGAGGGTGAAGGATTGGACAGAGGACAGAGACAGAGGGGCATAGCATGGGAAGTCAGTGTCCAGCTGATCTGGCATCAGGTCACGTGCTGGGAAGCTACTGTGGCTCCAGTTCCACTGGGCTGCTAATGGGCCCAGAGCCTGCTAATGGGTCACCCTGGGTTGGTGTGGAGAGCTAGCTCTGCTCCTGCTCCTCCGCCCTTTGCAACAACCCATAAGCCGCCTTGTCCGTGCCTTTTCCCGTGTTCCCCTCTGCATTGCCCTGCTGTTTTCTTCCTGGTAGCAGAAGGTCCTAGGAAGGAGGAGCACTGAGGAGCCAGGATGCCACAAAGGAGCCCGAGGGCAGCGGGGCAAGAGGACTGGCACGGTGACACGGGAGGCAGAGGCTCAGGGGAGGCAGGCGTGGAGAGCTGCGGAGGGGACTCTGACCTGAGCGCCCCTTCCTGGGAAACCACCCTTTACTCTTAGGACTGGAGCAGGAAACAGCGGCTGGCTTGCCCTGTTCATGTTTCCGGGAAACTCAGATACCCAAGTGGGTGCCAGGGTCGGCGTAGCCATTTGCCCCCACCTGAACTGCCTGATCTGTCCCCATAGTCTGAGCAAGACGACCTCTTCCACTGCGTCCACACATCTGTGACACACCTGTGCAACGCTCTGCCAGAGCTCCTCTCGGACATTGCAAGCCTGGGCCTGGAGCCCGAGGACCCCAAACTCTGGCCTCTGACTGCCCCGTCCACTGTCATCCCTTGATATCTGTGGGGACTGGGCTTCAGGAGGCCGCTCTTCCCTGCCTATGGGTTCCAGAAGCTGCACATACTCAGGTCCCCTGGTTAGTCTTGATTGTCACTAAAACCTCACCAATGAATTAATCTGTTTATGAGTTCACCGCTGATGGTGCTGTGAGGACGGGATGTCGAGTTGGAAGGAACAGATCGCTGGGGGAACGCCTTCCTCGGCACGCCTATCCTGTCCCTACCCTCTCTCTTCCTCTCTTTCTCATGCTCTCCCCCTCTCTCTTTCTCCTTCCTGGCTACTACGAATAGTTGAACAGCTGTCCTTCGCTGTACCTCTCCGCCACAGTGTTTCTGCCTTGCCACAGGGTTAAATCAATGGAGCCAGCAACCATGGACCGCAACCTCCAGAACCGTGAGTCAAAGTAAATCTTTCCTCTTTTATTTATTTAGTTTGTCTTTTTGAGACAGGGTCTCGCTATGCAGTTCTGGCTGGCCACAAGCTCGCTTTGTAGCCCAGGCTGGTCTTGAACTTACAATGATCCTCTTGCCTCTGCCTCCCGAGTTCTGGGATTACACGTATGCACCACCACACCTGGCTTTTCCTCTGTTAAGTAGTGTACCTCAGGTATTGTGGTCATAGTGATGAAATGCTGACAGTACAAGCCTACTGGTAGACTCCTATTTCTTTGAGCTCCTCAATCCTAGTGATCCTTTACTCCATGCCTGGGCCATCACAGTCAACGAGTGGGCTTTGTCTTCACCTGGAATGACTCCTGCCTGAAGCATCTCATAATACAAACAGCCTGCTTTCTGATCTCATCCCCAGTCTTTCCTTGCTCTTGGGGTGACTGTGAAAGAGTGCTGTTCATCTGACCTGGAAAGCTTTTCCACACTCTCTCCTCCCTTTCCCTCAGCCTTTGAACTCCCCCCAAGCTGCCCTTTCATCCTGTATTCCCCTCTTGTTCCTCCTTCTTTTTTTTTCAGAGATACTATTTTATATTTAAAATGTATTTTTATTAATGCCTATTAACTTTGCAATACTTGACTTCAGTGTGATATTGTCATATATGAGTGTCATGTATCTTAATTTTCTCCATCTTCTCATTGTCTTCTCAGGCAGCTTCCTCTCCTTTCCTTCCTCTTATCTATTAATAGTATCCCTTTTATTTTCACATCATCTTTTTAGATTCCACATATTAGGGAAAACATGATTCTTGTCCTTCTGTGTCTGGGGCTTCACATGATAAATCTTCAGTTTCATCCATTTTCCTGTAAATGACACAGTGTCATTCTTCATGGTTGAATAGCACTCCACTGTATATAGGTACCACATTTTCTTCATCTATTTATGTGTTGATAAGCACCTAGGATGAATCCATGTATTGGCTGTTGTAAATTGTGCCACAATAAGCATCCATATCAGTGGTATCTCAGTTTATGGACTCAATTCTCTCCACAATTCTGGTCATAAATTGAATTGGAAGAGGACTGAATCAAATTTCCCCAAAAGCTCAACGTTAAACATAACCATTGGTTTTGACTCCTGTTTTGTCCAGCTCGGTTTGCTGCTCATGGATAGACAGAATTAATATTGTTAAAATGACCATATTACCAAAAATGACCTCCAGATTCAGTGTAATCTTCATAAAAATTCTAATGACATTCTTAAGTCAACTAGAAAAAACAATCTTCAAATTCATATGGGAACACAAAAGACCCAAAATAGCCAAAAGCAATCCTAAGCAAAAAGAGCACTGCTGAAAGCATTACCATTTCCACTCTCAAACTTATACTACAAAGCCATAGAAACTAAAACAGCATGGTTCTGGCACCAAATAGACACACAGACCAATGGAACAGAATAGAGGATAAGGAAACAAACCCACACAACTACAACTATCTGATTCTCAACAAAGGAGTTAGAAACATATTAGAGAAAAACAACCTTGAACAAATAGTGCTGGGAAAACTGCATAGTCATATGTAAGAGACTGAAACTAGATCCCTGTCCTTCTCCTATCTAAAAATTAATTCAGAATATTTCAAAGATCTAGGCCTAGAACCTAGAGGTGAACTTTGAAATACTTAGAAGGAAACATAAGGGGAAACATTTGAAGCTGTACACACAGGCAAAGACTTCCTGAATAGGACTTCAATAGCATAGGGAAGAATAGTGAGAATCAACAAATAGGAATGCAGGGTATTAAAACATTTCTACACAGACAGGGGAACAACTAACAGAATGGAGAGACAGCTTACAGAATGAGAGAAATCTTTGACAGCTACTCTTCTGAGAAGAGGACAAATACCTAACATATATAAAGAACTCAAATATCCCAATCAATCTGTGGGCAAATGAGTTGAAGAAACACTCTTCGAAAGAAGAAGTACTCGTGGCCAATAAAGAAATGAAAATATGTTCAAAGGGAGGTCTTTTGATCTTTTGGTGTCTTCTTTTATTTCTTTTTGCAGTGTTCTGCAGTTTCCATTATTTTTTTCTTTGGAAGAAGCTCTTGTGAACGGAATTTTTCCCTGATTTCTTTCTTGGCCTCTCCATTACTGGTACACACAAAAGCTATTACATTTTTAACGTTGATTTTCGAATCCTTTTACCTCTCCTCCTTTCCTTTCTATTTGCCCTCACTTATTAAAGACAGTCGCCTTCAGTGGGTAATTCCACCCCTTTCCAGTCACTCCCACTCCGTGACACCAGTCCTCTCCCTTTCACGTCACTCTAGCCAACATTTCCAGTGACTTCCAGATCATCAGACCCTGGACACATTTCAAAACTCATCTGTCTGAACTTCCTTGTGCCATTTGGCAAGTACACTCACATTCTTGAAATGTTCCATTTCTCTGGCTTCCAAGACAGTCTCCACCTGGTGCTCTTCCTGCTCATCAGCCAGAGATTCCTTGCTGGAGGCTCAGGGGCTTGCTCCTTGGGCCTCCATGTACAGTCTCTCTCTCTCTCTCTCTCTCTCTCTCTCTCTCTCTCTCTCTTCTCATCTACAGCAGAATTTCTGGCATCTCTATGGTGGCAACTCTCCGGCAGATACCTTCAGCCCTGCTACTGTATCTAACGTTTAAAAGTTATTCTGGAGCCTACAGATTGCATCTCTAGCTGCCCCTTGAACTCTGCCATGTGGCAGATCAGATCCGAGTTCCTCGGGATGATCTGATTCTGCTCTGTCTTCATTTTCACTCCCTGCCCCATCATTCCGCGTGCCCAGGCTGTGCCACGGTGCCTCATAGCTCTGGGTTTTGATACGTGCAGGCTGGCGCTCCCTTCCACTCCTCTTCTCTGCCTCATTCTTACTCACGCTCATTCCGCCCTCCCCGGACCTCATTGCTGCCAGGAAGCTCTCCCCAACTGGCATCTTCGGGCAGAGCCGGGTGCCTTCTCCTGGACGCGCCTCTGTGGCACAGCGCCTTACCTCAAAGGCATCTGCTCGCCTTTCTCCTGGTGGACAGGGAATCCTGCATCCCCAGCGAGGTTCCTGGAGTGGAGAGGACACTACCACACCTCTACATTTGCGGGGCTGCAATGTGTCTCCGTGTGTCTACCCAGTTATGGGAGGGTTTTCTATCATTCGCAGCCTCACTGAGGTATTGAACGAGTGTATGTGACCTAAACTAATCTCTGTCATTTTGAGACACTTGAAGACAGATTGCTGGCTCTGAGTTTCTGTTCCTCCAAGTTGGCCTCCCCTTCCACCCACCTGCCCAGCCCTTTATTAAATTCAGCTGAACAAATGAATGTTGGTCAGGCTGAACTAACTGTCAGTCTCAGGTGAGGGGACCGAGTCCTCCCCGCTGCAGGCAAATCAAACTCTCAGCGGTCCACTTACCTCTGCCTGTGCGCAGGCCTGCCCCTGAGCACCTGGCTTATAACCTCAGGTAGCCAGACCTGCATTTTCACAAGAACTCCAGGAGACCCTCCAGAGGGGAGCCAGGATGAAGTACACGCACCTCTGACTTGCTGTGAGCTCAGGGTCCTGCCCCTGCATTGCAGTTTTTTCACCTGCATCATCACAGTGCCAGAACCTTCTGGCTTGAGAGCCAAATGGAATAAGGCAGAGCTACGCCTAGTCTTTGCGTGCCATCTGTTGGGAATGCTCCAAAATAAACCGTTCGTTTCGGCCTGCTTTCTTCTAGTAGTTAGGAGACCTGAACCATTCCTAAGGCATAGTAGATGCTCAATAAGTGTTGGTTAATGAGTGAGGACTGGTAAAGAGGACCACTGGGGAGGCCCAGAGAGCTGCACGCTGTCCCCTAGGGCCCCCAGTGCTGTGCGAGAGGCACAGAGGTGCCTCCCTGCCTTCCCACGTGTCTCACTCTCTTTGCTGCTTTGTCTTCAGAGAACCTTGAGAGTGACATTTGAAGCTGTTTAATTCAGTTATGATCTGTCCGTCTCCCACACACCCTAGGATATAAATTCCACAAGGGCAGGTGAGGCTTTTTTTTCTCTCTCTCTCTTATTCATAGCTGTATCCCTAGTATCCCTAGCACCCAGGAGAGGTGTAGAGTGGGTAAAATAGTTGTTGAATGCAGTCATGAATAAGTGAACTTTCAGGAGCAAGATCCTCGCAGGGTGCTGGAGAAGCTTAGCCCTCACTAGAGATTCAGAGGTGGCTCCTGCAGCAACTGAGAATCCGCTGGGTGAAGCCGGGTAGGTGGAGGGACGCAGGCAGCCAACGCGACCGCTTAGAAGAGGCTGAGAGCTGCTGGTCTTGGCTGCTGCCTCTGACGCAGAAAGGCTTCAGGCTGTGGATGCGGTCTGTTTGAGGCCGCAGCTGATGGAGGGCTGGGGGCAGCAGGCTGGGAGGCACTCAGCCCGCTTCCCAGGTCTGGGGCTTAATGCAGGACTAGGAAGGAGACCGCAGGCTGGGTGACTCTTCCTGTCCCTGGACGGCTAAGCCATTGCAGTCAGTCACACTGGACCGCACAGCCTACGTGGCGCTTGGGGACTCCGTAGGAAGGGAGGCATAGAATCTTGGTTAGCAGAGTGACTGTCAGGGCCGGGACCTGGCCACGAGCGCCCCAGTGGAGGGCATCCAAATGTGAGCAGGATCCCCAGTGGGTGGAGTCTTCGGCCGGCTCCTCCGTTGGCTGCCTTTGCTACCCTCCCTGCCACAGGGAGCTGGTGTCCCAGAAGAAGGACTGCTTGTTCTTTGCTGGGCTGATGCCCTCAGCCTGCAGAGGAGCCCTGCCCATGGCTTCCCAGCTATAAATGCTTGGTTTGCTCTTCATGCTGGGCTGCGGCCTCTGAGAGCCAGTCCTTGGGGCTGGGGTCCGTCCCAGGCTAAGCCGCATATGCTAAGCCCTGGTGTTGGATGCCAGCGCTGAGTTTGCCTGGGAGACCTCCCTGCATCAGCCACCCTTGGGACAGTCTCAGTTCCTCAGAGATGTTCATGTGATGCTGGAGGTTGAAAGGCCCAGGGCCAGGGGCTGGGTTGCTTTTGTTCCTGGAGGTGCCTGGGCTCCTCTGACACCTCTGCCCAAGGGGCCACTTCTGCAGAGCAAGAGGACATTGAACTCTGAGGTTACCAGACCAATGGGAGACACATGGCGCTGCTTTGATTTCCCCTCCCTGCTCTCTGCCTTGGCCGCTCGCTATTTCCTGGGCAGAAGGGGCCGGCTCTTATCTGGCTCCCACATGGGACGGGAAGAGTATATTTAGTTGGATAAATTAACTATATATATAGTTAGCAATAGCCTGGCATGCAAGTCTAATTTTTCTCTTCTATAGGAGCTGAACAGCACCTAGAGTTTTTCCTACTTCAACTCCTATAACAAATTCCTAAGATTTTCCCCAGGCAGATGGGGCAGAGACCAAGGTAGAGGCTCAAAGCCTTGTTCCTATTTTTGCACCCCATGTGAACTTTTCTATTCATAAACTCTTCATGTTCAGGTGTAAAGTTCATGCAAAAGATTAAAAAAAAAAGACTTTCTTTGGCTCTTTGAGGAACTGAGTTCTCCTCTTCGCTTCCTTTTTCACATTTTCTGGAGATCGAGTGATTCACACATTAGAGGGGCTCGTAGGAGGGGCAGCCTTTTATTTCTTCTTCCATCTCAAGTTCGCCATCTCTGTGCCATTTCCGGCCCCCTGGAAGTCCCCACAGCTGTCCTACAGTATAGAAGAATGTGGGGTATCTTCCTCTGCTCATCTGCTATGGAAAAAATGTCCCCCCAGGAGACAATGGCAGAATCCTGAGAGACCACCTGAGCCGCCGGGAGCAGCCCCATCCGGGCAGTTGCTCTGGTCAGCAGCAGCAGGTCAGCAGGGGGTGCACGGGCAGGTCTCGGCATTCCCCAGACCCTGCCATCTGCACATGTGAGTGGATGAGGCAGAAATAAACTACATTTCTTCATACCTGCCTGGCCTCTGAGTATTTATGGAGCACCTGTTGTGTGAAATCCAAGGAGAAGGCAGGAAGAGAAAATAGAGTCCTCTGCTCTGTGGGATTCTGCAGGAGAATGCAAAGCTCGTGTGGAACAAAACCCCAGCACAGCTGGCTCCATGCCTAAGCACCTGTGTTGTCCCCTCTCTGATCCCCCACACCCCACTTTGTCTGGGAAACTTCATAGCCCCTAGTTTGCCCTACAGCCCATGTCCAGCAGCCTGGAGGGCACCAGTGTAGCACTTGGCTTCTGAGTGAGCTGTTTGAGTCACTACTGAACATTTCTACCATTCGTTGGTGTGATTTCTGGACATCTCACTGAGCCTCAGTTTCCTTGTCTACCAGGGGGGTCATACTACCACTCATGCCATCAGGGTTACGAAGATTAAATGAGACTGCGTTTGGCATGCCAGAGATTGGGGATTCTTTGATAATTCTGATCTTTAGTGGGCTGGAGCAAGCCTATGAATTCTGCCTGCATGTTCTGTGGTTCTGTGGAAAGAGGAGGAGCATGGTAGGCTGTGGTTGGGGAAATTAGAGTAACCCAGGGGGGAAAAAATAGAGGACAAACAGTAGCTAAATTATACAACTGGCCTCTGTGGATTGGCTATGGTTTGAGGGGGTCTCCCAAAGGTTCATGTGCTGGAAACTGGGTCCCCAGGGTAGCAATAATGTTGGAAAGTGGTGGAAACTTTAAAAGTTGGAACTCTAGTAGAAGGTAACCAGGTCACTGCGGGTACCACCTTTATTAGTTGGCTTTTTGGGATCCATACCACAGGTCTAATCTGGCTCACGGTTTCTGGGATTTCAGCCCATGGTCAGCTGACTCCAGAAGGCTATTATAGCCCACAGATGCTCGCTTTACAACAGCCTGGAAACACTGCACAAGGAGACGAGAAAACACCCTACCAAGCCACATCCTCAGTGACCTAACCGAGCCCCACCTCCCAGCGACACATTTAGCTCCGTGTATGGAATGTGGTTTAGTCCCCTGATGAGCATAGCACCTCTTCAGGAGTCTCTGAATCCAATGGAATTGACAATTAAGATTAATTGGCACTCCACCCTTGCAAAGGGTTGATGTGGTCTCGTGGAATCTGGTTAGATCCTGTGATAGCAAGTTGCTGCAGAAAGGGCAAGCCTGGCCCCGAGTTCCTCTTCCTTCGTTTCTTGCCATGGGCTGCTCTCTGCCTCCGGCCTCTGCTCCACCTGGATGCTGCCCACCAGGGTGTCACGTGGCCAGAAGGCCCTCCTGAGAGCTGAGCGGAAGCTGCTGCCCTGCTGTTGAACCTCTCTAACTGTGAGTGAAGTAGATTTCTTTTCTTTATAAAACCCCCAGCCTTGGACATTTTGTTTTAGCAACAGAAAATAGATTAATACACTGGCCACAAATAAATGAGCAGTTTTGTAAGGCAAGGCGGGTCTTTTGGGGCTACAGAGGTCTTTGGAGACAGCTACAGCTGAGGTCTGATGGGACCAGAGGGGTCATCTGGTGGATAGCTAAGGCCGTTCTTATAAGGAGAGTTAGGGCCAGTGCAGGCTGAACCAGTTCTGAGCAGGCCCATGTGGTGGATTTGGAAATCTTTCTACTGCCCCAAAGGCAAGGTTTGCATTTGGATTTATTAATCACTTACTATGCGATGATCCTGCCTTTATAGAACAGCTCCAATGACACAAAGCAGCATTGTAAATTCATGACTCGAAGACTCGCTGTTAAATATGCATTGAGAGGCTTCCTGGGGAGATGCTTGGCAGTGCTGAAAGCCTGCTTGTTTTTCTGTGATGAGAACTCAACCTAGAAGTTTTTCAGAACAAATCAGGCTTGGTTTCGTACGGTTTCACTCTGTAAACCATACTGCTGGCCATGCTGACGCTCCCTTAATTTTCTAATCATGCAAAGCTTCTTTATTTAGAAGAAAAATATTGCTTACAGGTTTTTAAAAAATATTCAAATATTCATTAAGTTGGTTTTTGTGGTTCTGTAGGAAAATGGGCAGCTCTTACAAGATGCAGCTGAAATGTTCAAAGCGAACATGTCATGATTTCAACAGCTCTTGAAATTTTCAACGGAATAAGGCAAAAATACTAACAGTTGTTGAGTACAGATGGGTTGTTTCATGAGTGTCACGCATGCTTTTCCTTTTTTCTAATAGTTTGGAAACTGTTAAAATAAAAAGGTGGAGGAAACTGATTAAATTACAGAGGAAAAACGGGGTAAGAGGAGCTGGCTTCCCTTCCTGGGTGGTTTTTTTTAGGCTCATCTTAAATCACCCCCCCCCTTTGTCTGAATCTGGAAATTTTTTCCCCATTGTCTTGTTATTAAGATACTCAAGTTTCCTCAAAACCTGAGCCTTCCAGCGGCCCATTAAAGACCTCTGATTTCTGCTTCCTGCCCTGGGATTCCCTCTCTGCCTCATTTTAACTTCATCCTCAGCAGGCTGGACTCTGAACTTCCACCAGACCCGGCTGCGATGGCCACAGAGATGCAGCTCCCAGAGGAGGGTGGAAGGGTGGAGAACCCTCTACGGTTTCTGGATGGTGGATTCTTTAGGGGGCATGTTGCATTAACAGCAAGAACCCCTGAGTCAGCACAAATCAGTCCCAAGGGAAGGATGGGCACTGGGACAGAGGACCGGGTCCATCTCTTCAGGTTCTGGGGAGATGTGAACACACAGATCTTGTGGGGGCAAAGTTTGTCCTGGGCTGTTCAGAAGCTTATTGTCAATCCTGCTCAGCTGCCTGTCGGATGGAGTTTCAAGGCTGATTTAAACTCCGAGCTCTTTTGACCTTACAGTATTTGCTAACTTTAGACTGAACCTTCGTGTATCCTTTGGTGCCACCGTGTAATAAAGTTCTCATTCATTCATTCATTCCGCTCATATCCAGTGAGTGCTTATTTTGGGTCTAGCCCTGTGCCAGGCTGGGGACACGGCGTCCCTGTGGCTCCTGCCCTGAGTTGCCCCCGAGCTGTGCAGGGCAAGGAGGGTTCTCTGTGTGAGGCGGTGGTCAGCAGCAGGGCTGGGGCAGGACGGAGAGACTGGACAAAGGGAAGCACTTTGTGTGAGGTGGGGTGGAGGTGGGGGACAGACACGTGAAGGGCGTCTCCCTGTGTTTTTTGGGTAGAAGAGGATTAGTGCACTTTCTTCAGGTTGGGAAAAAGCTAAAATTAGCCTGACCAGCTGGCCGGGGCTGGGTGGGACTCCCCCTTACCCTTCTCCTCCTCAGGTTTCAGAAAGCACGAGAATGGCAAGCTCTGCCCAGGTCACGACAGGCAGAACGGGGCACCTTGAGCCGGGCTGGGCAGGGCTGCAGCTCCCAGCAGGGACTTGGTCTCTTGTACAGCAGTCTCCCCAGTCCTACAGTGTCCAGCAAGAGGGAAGTGCAATGCCTTTCCCCCTCTTTCTTCACCTGCTTCCTCTTTGCTCTCCTGCAGGGTCAGGCTTGCTTGGGAGGAACCAGGCAGGCAGGCAGATGCCTGGACAGGCAGCTTCCCGGGGCCCTGGGTGAGGAGCACCCCAAAAGCCTGTCTTCACCCACTTTGCCCTGTGCCAGCCCCCTTTCCTGAAATTCCGAGTGAGTCACCAGCAGCAGAACTGCACTACAGCGCAAGTTGCACTGAGGCTTACACACAGTGGGAGAAGCTAGTCTTGCCTTAGAAGGTGCCAGGCCTGGTCTGAGTGGGTCGGAGCAGTGGCATGTGCCCCGTACCATGGTGGGAAAAAGGTGGCCCAGCCTGGCGGTGCTGGCAATCTTGAGACTGGGGAGCAGGACCTGCGGTGTCCATTCCTTCATCAGCATCTACAGCTTGCTACTACTTTTCACCAAATACTGCTGTGGTTGGAATATGGGGCCCCCCAAAACTCCCACTGAGGTTTGGTTCTAAGTTTAACAGCGTTGAGAGGCAGTGGTCTTTAAGAGGTGGTTAGGTTATCAGCAAGGATTAAGGCCTTCCTCGCTGGAATGAGTTCTCTCTCATGGGACTCGATCAGTTATCACAAGAGTAGGTACTGATAAAGCCTCTCCATGGGCCCCCACATTCTTCTACTTTACACCATGAGTTGGAATAGCACAAGGCTCTCACCAGAAGCCAAGCCAGTGAGCAACCTGACCTTGGATTTCCTAGGCCCCAGAATCGTGGGCCAATGAAAAAACCTCTTTTGCTTATAAATCACCTGTTCTCGGGTATTACAGCAGCAGGAAGGGTGTCTGAACCCCACTCCCAGCCTGTCATGCTTTGTCTGTCCTGGCCTTGAGAACTGGGTGGAGCCTGACTGGCTGGTCTTGAATCACAGGAAGACACACTCAGGTGGGGCCACGGGGATCATAGGGTAACCTATGAAAGCCAGGAGGTTTCATGTAACATTAGTCTCCGACTTCTCTTGAAACTTAGAAGGGGCCCCACTGGGAGTGACCAACCATGCCGGACAGATTTTTTTTCCCCCACTGTTTCTTTAAAGAACTAACACATTACAGCACAGTGTTGAGTCTGGAGTAAAACATTAACTTTCCACCTGGAAAGTTCTGTGCAAAATCTACACATACATCACTAGGTAACCTGACTTCTTGTCATGTCTTTGAGAACACCCTTTCTTCCCCACCCCAACAGAATGTCAAAGGTCCCTTTTAAGTGTGAACATATATATTTTATTGGGATCCCCTTAGCCACTAATCACGATCCATCTTTACACATTTGTCAGAGGATGTTATCCCAAAGGACAGTTTCTAGCAAAGCCAATGGCAGTGGATCCTAAAGCGCTTTTGGGGTGACATTTCCAGACCCCGTCTTACGTGAGAATCCACTATCAAGAGCTCAGTCTTCCGTCCAGATGCTGCCATCTCTTTTGAACTTGCTCACTGCCGTTTGGCAGCGGATCAATGAGCCCGTAACTTTTCTGCATTCCTAGGCGGTGCTGAGTTCTGTTTACCGCCTGTCCCGCAGCCTCTCACAGGCCCCACCTCGCACGGCACATTCCAGGTTCCCGGACTGTCCTGGTCGGGTGCTGTCTCTGGAGAGGGTCCGGGAGTTCTGGGGGGTGGCTGATGTGGTGTGGGGTGAACTGTGTCCCCCTCCAAATTCATATGTTAAAATCCTCATCCCCGACACCTCAGAATGGGATCCTGTATGGGAAGAGGGTTATTTCAGATCCAGTTAGTTAAGAGGTGGTCAGAATGGAATAGGACAGGCCCCTAATGGCCTCCTTGGAAAGGGGCACGTGGCACAGACACATGAGGAGAATTTCATATGACAACAAAGAAGAGCTTGGAGGGCTGTTTCTTTCCTTTTTAGTCTTTTTGAGACAAGTTCTCATGTATTTCAGATTGGCCTTGAACCCACCACGTAGCCCAGGCTGACCTCACACTCCTTTTGATCCTCCTGCCTCAGCCTCCTGAGTGCTGGGATTGTAGGCACTTGCCACACACAGCTCAAATGGTATTTCTATAAGCCAAGAGTCACCCAGGGTTGCCAGCACACTCCCAGAAGCTAGGGGACAGGCCTGGGTCCTTCCTGGCACCCTCAGGGGGAGCCTGGCCCTGCGGATACCCTGATGTCAGACTTGGAGACAATGTGCCTTTGTGGATGTAAGATGCCTGTCTGTGGCACTTTGGGCTGGCGGCCCCAGGAGGCTGGAAGAGGTCCCCACCCACCAAGGCATTTGCATGCTCAGCTGCGGTCAGTGTGGGTCAGTGTCGCTGTACCACAGGGTGAGGAGGCCTTCCTAGTGTCCCGGGAGGGAGGGGTTGGCTTGGAGCATACTGGCCCCGCCCCTGGGGAGCTCACACTGGGGTCTCCAGCGCTAAGGCCAGCAGCACACCACAGCATGCAGGAGGCGACCCCAGCGCAAGGACGTGGCAGGCACCAAGTGCCCAGCCTTCCCAGTGGCCCCCAAACCAGCAAGGGTGTTGGGGAACCACAGCCAGACAGCTTGCACAGGGTGACTCTCGTGCACCAGGACTGAGGGTCTTCTGGGAGCCCGAGGTCTCCCCGGTTCTCCCGGAGGTATTACCAGGGCAAGCGGGCTCAGAGGCTCAGCTCTTCAGCACATCACATCGAAGGAGGCCATTTATTTTGCTAGAAAGGAAAAAGGATTTATCCAAAGCTTGCTCTGAGAACCAGGAAAGGCTCATTTGTGTCAAATCACCACCGGATCCTGGGCAGGGGTGTTAGGTCTTTTGTGGCAAGGAGCACTGTGGGGAGGGAAGCGGTGAGACGGACATTCAGGCGTTCCTCCTGTCTGGACTCAGAGCTCCGCCTCCCTTGCCTGAGAAAACACAGCTGGACTTGGGCTCTTGCTGCCGGCAGCTGCCCCTGAAGACAAGTAGGGGTAACTTTTTATGCCCAGGCCTGAGGAGGTTTGGAGAAGCCACCTGTCTCTAAAGGAAACAAACGAACAAAATGTAACTTTTAAAGTTCCATTTTTCAGTGCCAGTTACAGGAAGAAGAGGGGCCCCGGTGTGGATGGAAAGAAATGGGCATCTGTGCCAGCCTCGATGTTCAGTGGGCTTAAGGACCATGAAGTAGTATTTGTCCCCATTAAACAGATGAGAAAACTGAGGTCAGAGGTGAGGGTTCTGCTGCTCATGTGGCTGAGGAGGAGCCCAGGGAATCTCCCGCAGCCTCGAGCCATGGGCGTGGCCAGGTTCCGGGTCTCCCAGCCTGTCTCCCAAGGGCAGCTCCTGCAGCCACCACAAACCCTGCCTCCTGGTGCCACTTGCTTTCTGCTTGGTCCATTTTACTTGGAAGCACCCACTCTGGTTGTCTCCTACTTTTTCAGGATAGTATAAAAAGGTGACTCCTGGGCAGGTGCCGTGTCACCTCCTGCAGAGGGTTTGGTAAGACAGTGGTCCCCCTGCTCATTGCTGTGGCCCCCTTGGGGTCAAGTGACTTTCCCATAGTTCCTTTGTTTGTTCACTTATGCATTCAGTGTTTGCAGAGTGAATAGTTGACATAGGGTTCTAGGCACTCGGGGTCTAGCAGGAAACAAAGCAGATCTGGTCCCACCCTAAGGAACTGTAACTCTCTTGTGTATTGGTGACACTCCTTAGGAAGAAAGGAAAACAGGCAGGGATGGGGTTGGGATACATGCATGGCAAAGTGGAGAGCCAGTGCATTAACCCAGCAAGGCTAGAGAAAGCCTCAGACGAAGGGTGCCAGTCGAAGGGTGTGGGAGTCAGGCCAGTGTTCTTGGACAGAAGACTTGGTAAGTGCAAAGGTCCTGAGGCAGGAGCACACTTCCCAAATGGTTGGAGGGGTCCTGAGGTTGGACAGGAACAACATGGGTCCTTGCGAACCATCTCAAAGGCTGGCTGTGAGTGGAGGGCAGTGGCCCAGCATGCCGGAGGGAGACTGGGTAAGAGGCCTTGCATGACCCAAGCCACTCTGGAACACACCTGGAGAGGGAGGACCCTGTGCAGGAAGGAGGAGCCAGACCTGAGATGGGTGTCCAAGGAAGACAATGGCCGGGCTGGCAAGAGAGGTGGAAGTACAGACTCCTAGGGTTTGGCCTGACCCCCAGGCAGGATAAAGTTTCCCCTTGCTGAGGGAGGACAGTTTTCCCTCAGGCAGAATCAAGATGCGGTTTTGGATAAGTGAAGCTGGAAATGCCCGTTAGACTCCTGGAGCGGAGGTTTCCATGAGGAACCGTATGGATACTAAGGCCTGCACCACCTGGACCAGAGATAAGAAACGCGAAGACCCTTAAGCCGGCTGTGGAAAATTCCAAAACCCCAATTCAGGAGTCTGAGGGCCAGACCTGCTGGCGTGACCTGCAGTAACCTTTCTTGCCCTAGAGCTCATGGAATTTCATGCGTACCAACTGCATCTCTCCCACTCAATTATGACAGAGAGGATTATGGGAAAGGACCTGGGTGAGAGACAGCTGACATGACTCAGCGCCCTGGCAATCACGTTGTCAATCACGCTGCGGAAGGAGACGCCCTAGACCTGGCCCAACATTTTAAACTGTTAAACCCAGCTCCTCAGTGCTCGTGACATTTCCCTTCCTGCACCAGGAGCCCACTCCCTCTGGGCATGCTGTCACCTGATTAAAACTTTGCTGCCATGTCTTTACTGTCACATGCCACCTCCAATTCTTTTTTCTACCTAGGCTCCTGTCTCTGAGGGCCCTCAGCACCCATGATAACAGACCCAGCCCACCTTAGAGCTGGTTATCGCCCTGTTGCCCTACCACTGCGACAAGGAAGGATGGCTTTTGCTTTGGTCCTCACTTGGCTGTGCACAGAGCCCTCCCACCTCCACCTGTGGATCCCCGGTTGGGGAGGGGCAGGTGAGAAAGGGGTGTCCTCCTCATGGCACAGCTGTCCTTTGGAATAGGGGGTGGGGGCTTCTGGAAGGAGCCATGAGCGGTGGTCTCCCACCCACCCCTGGCTGAGAGTCAACCTCCCGGAGAGCAGCAGGACACCGGGGAGACACGGGGTGAGAGACTGAGGTTCCCCAGCCGGCCGTGGGGAAGGAGGCCGCAGGACTCTGGGGCAAAGGTGCTCCGGGGTGTGAGTGAACCTGGAGGGTGCATGGTTGGAGAAGGGGGACCGCTCCGGTACTATTGCCCGCCCACACTGCACCACCCCAGAGCCTCAGCCCCAGCACTGCCTCTCTCAGCCGTTTTTCTGATTTTTTATTTTTGTTCTGGGGATTCAGCTGAGAGCCTTCACACGGAACTACATCCCAGGCCTTCCTTTGCTGCTGTTGTTTTGACTTCGAAGCAGGGTCTTGCTAAGTTGCCCATGCTGGGTTTGAATTAGGGACCCTCCTCCCCTGTGTGCTCCCTGCTGTAACGCTCTGCCTCTCTGCAGGCCCAACACTGGGTGTGGCCAAACTTCTGAAAGCAGGAGCAAAAATAAACCTTTCCTCCTTGTAAGTCAATTTCCTCTGGTATTTTGTCACAGTGGTGGGAAGCTGACAAAAACAGCTCTGGACTCTCCTTGCTGTCCTGGACCAGGCTGCTGATGGGGGCATCCTCCTGATGGCTCCAGGGCCCTGAGGGGCCACCCACCCTCAGTGTCCCAGGGCTTTCTGGAGAGCAGTGTTCTGGGCGCCTTCCTTGTATCTACTTTCCTCTTCTTCCTTCCCAACAGGACTCTGCTTTTAGAGGGTGGCGATATACTCAGCTAAGCTTCTTCCTAAGATCCTTTGTAGCTGGCGATGGCCATGTTGACTCATCTCTGCCCAGGGGAATAAGTGGGGAAGTCAGTAGACACTTGAAAAGACCCTGACTCCACTGTTACGCTCATTGGTCCTTTACCTTTGATTGGCATTGACCTCCTCTTTGTCCCCTTCTACTTTCAGAGAAGGTTGTTTGGATGGGTGGAGGTGCAGCAACCATCTTCCACCATGAGGATGAAAGGCAGGAACTAACTGTGGTGCAGGGAGGAGTCAGGAGTCCAGATCTTGCTGACACTCACGCAGCATAAGCCCCTGACTGTCAACCGTGACCTTATTTCTCTACCCAGGACAAAAATAAATTCCTTCTTTGTTTAAGCCCTTGCTCTTCTACTTTTTAATTACCTGGCAGCTGAACACGGTCCTAACTGATTAACAACCCATTCCATGCAACACCTGGAACCTTCTTCAGAAATCCCAGCACCCCTTCCGGCCTGCCCCGGGGCAGCCCAGCCTGTGGATGGTCCTCTGTGGGCCACACCCCGAGGCTGACCCCGTTGCACCGAGATGATGGCCGGGAGGAGCGGGGACACCAGCTTGTTCATAGCCTCGCATGGCGAGCACAGAGCGGAGTCAGGCAGCAGAGTCAGGTTTTATGGCTCAGGGGCGCCCCAGAATGTGGGGCTCCCGGAAGCAAAGATTCTGATGTGATTCCTGCAAACAACAACAGCAATAATAGACAATAGATCTCCTTTGTGAGATCTTGGCTAGCTGGGGCATACCCTACCCATCTTATGCAAAATTTCCGCTTCTATTTCCTGATTCCTCTTACTCTGCTCCACTTTTTTAAAAACAGATCTCATCACCTTATAGAACATTGCACAGTTTAATTTTCATGATGTCTCCTGCTCTCTCACTCCCAGGATGGGCAAGGATTTGGAGCTGTTTTGCTAGTGGTGTTTTCTAAGTGCCCTAAAGAGGGTGTACATTGAGGCCCTGTCTCAAAATACAAAAGGCCCGGGGTGGCAGTTTCTGGGTTTCACTCCCAGTACTACAAAAAACAAGAATGAAAAAATCCAGCCCACAGTATGTGCTGAACTGAATTAAATACTATTGTTTCCTGACTAGCCATGGTTACCGACTGAATTAGAATTCGTATGTTGAATTGCCAGCTCCCAGTGCCTAGGGCCTATGGCTGTCTGTATCACTGAAAACTGGCCTGGAACACGACTGTGTTTGGAGGTAGATCTTTCAAGAGGGAACTGAGGTAAAATGGGTCACGAGGTTGGGCTGATATCTGCTTAAGAAGAGGAGACAAGGATGTGGGCTCACACAGAGGGGTGACTTCGTGAGATAGAGGGAGAACGTGGCCATTACCAAGCCCTGGACAGAGATCTCCTAGGAAGCAAACTGCTGACACCTGGACCTTTGACTCCAGCCTCCAGATTCTCGAGAAAATCGATTTCTGTTGTTCAGGGCGCCCAGTCTGTGGTCCCTGGTGATGGCATCCTGAGCAGGTCGCTTATGTCTAGCTTGGTCTGAAGGATTTTGCCTAAGTCATCTCGTTTGCTCCTGACCACAACCCTCAGAGACAGGTACTCGTGTCTCAGCTGCAGAAACGGGGCTCCCGGAAGTGATGACAAGGGGCCTAGGGAAAGGCTAGATCTTGGGGTCCCCCAGCCTCCGGGGGGCTGGGGAGGGGCATTGTAGCTGCCTGGCTTGCCCACTTCCTTCTCTATCGACGCTTGTGGAAAATCGCGCCTGCCCTCCATCTGT
>PVJX010026578.1:0-25723 GCA_004027295.1 Dolichotis patagonum | reverse complement strand
CTATAACTGCATGCTATTAACATCACATATTCCTTTAGCAAAACAGCTCTTGTGATATCAAGCTCAAAGAATGGATCAACTCAATATTTAAATCTCATACTGAAATTATCTTTTATAGAACCACTACTACATTGACTGTACTTATACAGGATTAATAAGGAAAACAAAGCCCTTTCTAGCTGGCTTTTGGGTTTTTTTTAATATTTAGATCACTCTGGAAGAAAAATTGTCTTGCCTTATATCTATTCTTGGTATTCAGTTGCATGGTCTAATCATGACTCTTCAAATCATGAAGTTATTTAAATTTATATTCTGGTAATTATTTTAAATCCAGTTTTTATTTTTATTTATTTTTATTTTTTTTAAAAATAATTTTATTTAAAGAGAAAAAAACAAAACAAAACAGAATAAAGGGTAGCAACAATACAGTATTCCAAGGAAAAAAAGGAAAAGAACAACAATGAAAAAACCTAAGAAATTATTACTTGACAAATTACATACTGACATCTTGGAAATAGTTGTTCAAATTACAAAGTTAAAACATGTAAAGTAGACATTCACACAGTGAGACTGTTAACTGTTCCGCTCCACAATCTGACAAAAACAGCAATATGGTCATCCATCTTACCCACTCAAATATACATGCAATTATATCAAAAGGGTAAAATTAAACACAACAAAACAGAACAAAGCGGATCACAAGAAAACAATGTAAGAGACAAAAATTTCAAAACTAGACAATCGGAGATATTCATTCTCTATCATATTAACTCTTGTGTTCTTCCAAATAGTTGTCCATATTGTCACATACAGGGAATTCACATGAAACAACCTAGTATGGAATTGATCTGAGCAGGATGAGGAGGGCATTTCAGGTCTTCAAGACCAGACATAAGGGAAGCCAAGAATGGCTGTCATAGTGTCTCTCATTCTCCTCAAAACAGCTGTCCATACCTTAATGTGTGTTGAACTTAAACAAGGCAAAGCAAGCTAAAATCACTTTGAACAAAAAGTGATAGTTTTGCTGGACTTCACATCATGACATTATGGAATCAGCACTGCGTATTGTAGTGTCTCTTTTTCTTCAAAGAAGTTGTTCATTTCAACATGTGTTATATAGTTGGTTCTCATAAATTGTTTATAAGCTCTACACATGCATGAGTCTCTGCATGTATATCTATCATTTCTGTATTAGCAGGAAAAACAAAACAAAGCAAGATAAAACAAAACAATTCCTAGAAAAGCATGAGGCAGAAAAGTCACATAAAACCGCAATACAAGGTGATCTACAATGGTTACCGTGGTGTCTCAGCAGTGTATAACAACATTAATAAAAATGAAGCATTGGAGACATTATAAGACTTCAAAAGCAAGTAATAATCACACCAGAGTGGGTATCTTAGTGAATCTTGTCATCTTCAGTGTAGTTGCCTATACACTTAGACTTGATGCTATCAATCAAAACTGATTTAAATAAAATCAGTCAATACAAAGTAGCTATCTAACAAACCAGATTCAAATAAGATCAATTTTTCCTGATTTTGTTCATTGAAGAAAATGGATATAAATTTGACATGTTTGATTTTATCTTTTAACATTAGCACAATAAAATTTTCTTTTCTTATTTAATATGTATGTCACATTAAAATTGTCTATATTAATTTCAGGAGCTTGTATTTCTTCTGGACTGCCTTTCTTGTGCCATCATTGATTTCATGTATTGATTCTAAATTAGATTGTATTTTTTTGAGAAACAAGCAAATATGCATAAAAAATTGAACTCATTGATAAAGTCAAAATTTGTAGAGAGATTCATTCATATTAAAATTTTAAAAGCTACATTTTTGGGGGAAAGTAATCAAATAGAAAACAAAATGCTTTTGGTTTTTTTCTAATGTGCTTGTATTAGTCATTCCATGAATTAATTCAGTAGATTACATGTATATATTTTGAAATCATCTTACCTCCCCATTGCCAAATGAAATGTAAACATTCTCTGGGTCATACATCAGTTTATTACTTCAAAAGTGAAGAGAGGTGGCAATGAAGCCAAAAGAATTATAATAGGTTATGGAACCAATGAATTTAGGTTATAAAACTGGGTCTTTGCTGCACTCTATGTAATCTTGGGAAACTATAGTGTTTTGGTTTTGTGTTTCTTTATTTTGGGTCATTAATAGCTATATTAAAATATTCACTTATCCTTATATATACAAATATACACATTTATAAAATTGTACATACATATATTATTATAGGGTATGACATTTAATCTTTAATCAATCAATAAGTTGCTTGAATATTTATAAAACTGTTCATAATTATTTGAATCACTTCTGACTGTGATCTATAGCCTCTTCATTGTGATAACAGTAAATTGGGTAGACTAGTTCAACATCTTCAGAAAGTAAATGATTTACAATCTGATACCAAATGCCTATTATAGATTATTGTGGCATTTCCTGGAAATTATTTACTTACTTAAAAGTAACAAAACTTATTTGCAGATAAAATAAATAACTAGATGAGCTAAATTATAAGAAATCTGAAAAGTTAATTGAGACAAATTTATTGATCAGAAATTACCTATTGGGATGTCTTATTTTTCCTTTTGGTTTACATTAGGTGTAATTGGCTCATTGTATTCTTGAAAATATCAATATAATTGGTATGAAATATTTCTCTTTTTTAAGTATGGGTATATAGTCTCTTTTTTAGAAACTTGATAAGAATTATATCAGTATTCAGAAAAATTTTGATAAAATTTTATGAGAATAGGCAGTGATTTTAGCAGATTTCTTAAGATGCAATTTACACATCATATAGTCAACCATTTAAAGTACATGATTTCAAAATTTTTGGTAGATTTACAGAAATTTATACAATCATCTTAATCTAATTTTAAAACATTTTCATCACATCAAAAAAAAATATTTACTCTGTAGCATTCATTCCTTATCCTGCCCATATTAACTCACCCTTGTATCAGCTCTGGGCATCAGTTGGTGTTTATTTTCTGCCTGCTATATATTTATTGTATCTATCTTGTTTCTACAGAACCTACTTTCCTTCTTTATAGTTCTGCCTATTTTGGATTACACAATATGTACTTTTCAGGCTTTTTCCCAATTAGCTTTTTTTTTTTTTTCCTGATTATTTCACTTTGTAGTGTATCTCAGAAATTCACCACTTCATCAAGATCTTTCTTGACAAATGATGTGCTATTGTATGGATATATCACTTTTTGGCTGTCAGGAATAACATTGCTATGAACATTCACAAGTTTTTATGTGAAGGTATATTTTCTTTCTTTTGGGTTTTCATTGAGTAAAGTTGTTGCATCACATTGTAATTCTATTTAATGTTGAAGAATTGTCTAACTCTTTATAAAGTGGCTGTATAATTTTACATTCCCATCAACAATGTATGATGCTTTCAAGTTGTTCATTTCCATACCAATGCTTGTTGCTATCTTCTTCTGTAATTGCAAATTTTCTACTGGATGTTAAGTAGTATGAAATTGTGGTTTTCATTTGCATTTCTCTAATGAGATAATTCAACTTGTTTTCTTGCACTTATTAGCTATTCATAACACTTCTTTGAAGAGATATCTACTAAAATTCTTTGTTCATTATAAAGTGATTTATTTTTCATGTATTGTTGAGTTATAAAAGTTTTTATACATTCTGGATACAACTCCATTTAAGGAGATTTAATTTATACATATTTCCCTTATATGGATTGTCATTTCATTTTCCTTATCATAGTCTTTGAAGTACAAAGCAGTTTAGTTTTTATGAAACTTGCTTTATTCTTTGAATTTTTCAAATTACTTACTCCTGGAGCATCATTTTAAAGAAATCACTGCCAAATTCTGTGTTATAATTTCTGTTTTACTTCTAAGAATCTCACAGATTTTGCACTGAATTTTAGGTCTATGACTCGCATTTTTAGTTAATGATTTTTATATCAAGTATGTTCTAAATTTATTATTTTCATTTGTATATCAATTTTCTCAGCACCAGTTATTGAAATGAGTATTCAGTTCATTTTTATCTTGATGGCTTAGTCAAAAATCAAATGGCTCACAAAAACTAAGATTTTCAGCAGCTATCAGTTCTACTACAATGATCAAAATGTCTGTCTTTCTGCCACTACTACACTGTCTTGTTTGCTGTAATACTTTAGGACATTCGAAGGTAAGGATGTGTGAATACTTCAAGCTCGTTCTTCTTGTAAAGTTGTTTTAACTGTTTTTCTCTCCCTGTAATTTCATATGAATTTTATAATTAGCTTGTCTATTTTTCACAAAAAATCCAGCTAAGATTTTGGGAGGAATTACATGAACCAAATTAGAACATTACAATCACTGATCTATGAGATTATGTTTTCATTAGTAAGTTTAAAATAGGATCAATACTATGGTAACAAATAACAATTAAGGTGGGCATCAGTAGAAATGAGAACATTGCTCAACAAACAAGATCCAAAAGGAATTCACAGAGGGATAAAAGATATTTATAATGAATTTATCTGAGAAGTAGATCTCAATATATAAACAAGTAGCAGTCAGTCTAGGAACAGATAATCCCAAAGAAAAATGGACAGTTCTTGAATGAACACAGAAACAGCATGTTCAATTTTCCTACGAATGCACAAAAGTTGTCTAATACCATTAATCATAAGGCAGAAGCAAATTGAATTTATGTGATACTACTTATATTACAAGAATAACTAAAATTAAAAAAATCAGAAAATGCTCTCTTTTAGTAAGCATGTGGAGAAATAAGAAATCTAATTCTTTTTAAAGAAGAACAATAAAAAGTGTAATAGTTTTCAAATAGTCTAGTCACTTTCAATCACAATATAACGTATTTACTAAGCAAGTTGTACATACAATATGATCAATAGCTCTATGCTGTGCCAGTGCTCTTTAAAACACATGTAAAACAAAGGTAATTTCAGAGTGATTTGCAGTATCTTAAAATTTTAAACTGCCAAAATTGGCTTTAGAATTAGATATCCAAATTGATATATCAACACTCTGAATTTATAAATGATTTTAATTGACTATCTAAAACTGTCAGTCTCAGATAAAACTGAAATAAGGTGAACAAAAAAGAATACATAATATATTATTGCATAAATATAAATTATAAACAGAAAAATATTTAATCTATGATATCAGAATTCAGTATAGATTGTTCTTCATGATTCAGATGTAGTGACCGGAAGGTGACACAAGAGCCTTCCGTGGTTTTGGTAGTGTGCTCACGTGTGTATGTGTGTGCGTATGTGCATGTGTGTGTAAAAGTGTCAACAATCCTTACATGTTGTTATGTGGGAAGTTATTTTCCCTCATAAGGAGGATGTTGAAATTTAAAATTACATCATATATTTTACATCTTATATTACTTCAGTGTGGGGCTGGGGATTTAGCTCAGCAGCATAAGTGCTTGTCTGGTGAGCTCCAGGTCATGAGTTCAATCCCTGGTACGAAAAAAAAAATTACTTCAGAGTGTGTACCCCATAGTCATAGTACTTTGTACATCAGAATGTTACTGTATTTATAAATGAAGACACTAAAGAGGCTTCATAAAATAGATCTTTGAGTTAAAACCTGCCTATTAAAGTAGACCTCAATTCCACAAGGCTGGGGTCCTTATAGGAAGAGATTAGGTCACACAGACACCAGGAACACACGTGCACGGAGGAAGGACCATATCATGGTGATGAAAAGGTGGGAATCTGTCAATCAAGACGCCTTGGAAGAAATCAGTTCTCCCAATATCTCTGTCTTAGACACGTAGTCTCCAGAACAGTGAGAAACTAAAGTTTTGTTGTTTAAACCACCCGGTCGGTGGTATTTAATTGTGATAGCTCTAGCTGTGTATTATTCTTTATGTATATGTTACTAGACTACATTATTTTACTATGCTATGTATAACTCGCATTATATAATTCTAAGCAAGAGTTAATATATTCCCTAATTACATTGATATGTTTGCAAGGAAAGAACAATATTTGAATTATGTAGAAAAATTAAGACTAAACATAGATTCACTTCCATTTGAATCAGATTTAGTTCTTAAATAAGCTTTGGAATTAAACTTACAAAAGAAATCCTTTTGAGTTTTAGAATTTTGTGGAATGAGTAACTTGGATAAGGCATTGTGAATCTAGTTTAAAATTATCTTAAATAAATGTACAATAATGTCTATATCCAAGTACTGTTTTAAAGTATAATAGCATCAATTACTTTGTCAACTAACTTTGGAATTTTCACACTGTTGCTCAAACCACAAGGACACTTCAACTGTTTAGACACTGTGAATTGCAGCATAGTAAATATAAATACAGAGTCTTTGTGAGATGACTTGGCATCCACTATGTGCCTTATAGTATAATTTGGCCAAAATATATAAGGGGTAATAAACTGAAGCCAAAAAAACTCTGTGAAGTAAGCCACTGGAAATTATACTCCTCTGAGCCCCACTTCAGTTCCTAGTAAAACTATGGCATAATATAGAACAGCACTGGGACTATTAAATAGATTTAAAAATACCATGAGTAAAACTTGATAGTCTTTACTAGAATTATAAAATTGAACTGATATGAAAATAACACTTTTATCCTTAATCAAAAGGTTACTTGATCATTTCTCAGGGATAATATCCTGATCTCATTTCAGACTAAGAGGCACGCTCTGTCCAGGCAACATTAATTAGTACACTATTGGTTGGCTTCATTTTCACCTTACATGGTCAATCCACTTTATGTTAATAACAATTTGTATTTTGCTGGACTCAGTGGTTTCTGTATAAATAAAAAAACTCTGTAAACCAAATTGGTGTTTAGAAAAGTTTCCAAATGCCAGTGTATATTATTCACACAACATTAAGTTTCCTTTTCTCATGGAAAAGATGAAAAGGTGCTGAATATCTATGTAAAGACTACTCTAAAATAGACAATGCATTTAATATAGAACACTGTTTGTAATTTGTGTTAAAGTAAAGATCAAGAGGGCAAGTGACTTTTGAGTGGAAAAGAATGATGCAATAAAAGTTTACATGTTATCTTTCTGGCCCTGAAAATGTCTTTTTAATATTCCATCTTTCTTCATTTCATACATTACATACAGAAAACAAGTTTTCCTACGGGCCTTATAAACAGGGGAAAATAGAGAGTATGTTCATCATCATAGATTTGTGATTTTTAATTTCAGTTCAGCTACCTGTGTAATTTATAAAATATTGGAGGGGTACATAACTATGCAGAGTCCAAATGCATAACCTTCATAGTTTTCAGTTTAAAACAATGAAAACCTGGTAGGAATTTGTCTCAACACCATATTCCAATGCATTAAAAAAAGACCAAGAGTATTGTCTGTCATAAAGTGATACGAGAGACCAGATGAGATACTACCTATATCTTTATAATTGATCCAGTATAAAATATATCTAGTATGCATTACACTCTATAATGACATTTTACATATAGTAACTGATTTATGAATGAATGTTCAGAATATTCAGAATAATTAAACATTTTGCCCATAATTTCTTAGCAAGGAGCTGAACAAATCAAGAGTTGAAAGTTGGATATTTCTGGAGACAAAAATTACGGTGAAAACATGGATTAAGTTTAAAATAGTTATTTGAGCTGGGGGTTTAGCTTAGCAGCATAAGCGCCTGCCTGGCAAGAAGGAGGTCATGAGTTTGAGTCCCAGTACAAAAAAAAAGAAAGTTATTTGAAAATTAAAAGCAGGTTTATGTGAGCATGGAGAATGTTGGCTTGGAATGCATTTCATGAAAATGGAGTGTGAGAAAAAAATTGAGTTGAGGAAACTAACTGCCAAGGTCATTTGTTCAATAAGCGTTCTGGAAGCTGTGTGTAAGTAATAATGGAAAACCTGAAGAGAAGAATCATATTTTATTCTATTTTTCATGATAACATTTGACTATTTAATCTGTTTTCAGAATGAGCTATTGGGCTGTGAACATTTGGTTGAGCTCCTGGGCATATATGTATGTTTGTGTGTATCTAAATTCAGTTAAGCTAGGTGCTACTGAGAGCGAGAGAGAGAGAGAGAGAGAGAGAGAGAGAGAGAGAGAGAGAGAGAGAGAGAGAGAGAGAGAGAGAGAGAGAGAGAGAGAGAGAGAGCAAGAGAGAGAGAGAGAGAGAGAGAGAGGTCCTTTAATGATTTGACCCACTAAGAAAACTCACAACTCTTCAGTGATAAATTTCCTTTCTCTATGTACCTATAATAACATTTCTCTCAATCTAATGCTGTATGTTCTTCCAGAATGCAATTTTACAGTCTACTGGTTATATTTCGAATATTTAGGTTGACAAACAAAAGGCGTTAAAATACTTAGAATATGTCCTGGAATTGTATTTCCTAGATTATAAGAGGGGCAGGAGTTGTTACCTATCTAAACATACACAATAATCTTGATTTGAAATGTAAACATAGCACGAGAAGTAAATATCCTAATTTATTGAGGCTATTATGTGAAGACTTTGAAAAGATGAGGCACAGTGGAGGAACAGATATCTGGCAGTCAAAGAAGGGCAGCTCACGTAGTACCACGAGGACAATTTTGGAAATTATGAAGCTACAGCACAACTCCAATGTTACATATGGAGAAAGCAGAGTTTAGAAAGTTCACAAGTTTAAACTAATGGCCCAATTGAAAACAAACCATTTGACTTTTAAACCTGTATCACATAAGTACTCTAAGCATTTGACTCTACATAAAAAATATGTTTTGAAGCTGTATGGTATATGAATCTCTAGAACCATGATGCCTGAATTTCCTAAAATTTAAATGTAAATTTTAATTCTTCCTTTTGAGTATGATTTTCTCCCTTCTCCAGCTTTGAGCTTCCATAAACTGCTATTTCTTTAAATGTCACAGTGACAAAGGAACTCTCTTAATTGAAATGCATTAAGCAGTAAATGTGCAAAAGGTGATAAGGGGAAGTAAGTTAAAAGTCAGCAAAGTGAAAATAAGATAGGATTCTCATGTTAAACTGGAATTTCTCACATTTTTGAAATGTGATTACAATCCTCTTTTTCAATTTTTCTCTTTTCCTTTTTTTCCTTTCCAGTCCTTCTTTCCATTTTTCTTCATTTCTTTTCAGTTTGCCTTTTCTGTTTTACATGCTATTTACTGTGAATGTTCATTAATCTCATAGCATCACATGGTGAATATTTTTTCTGCTGGTGATTGACATATATTTAAAATATTTCTCTTAATTCTCCTTATAAACTTTAAATGTACTTTAAAGTGTGTGTGTGGTGATTGCAGCATGTATGTTTTTAAGGTTAGGAAACACAGAAAAATGCTTTATAGCTATTATTAAATTGAATTCTAGGAAAAATCCAAGGAAGTAGGTATTCACAAAAACTTCTAGACCTGAGGACCTTTGGCTCAAAAGTGGACAAAATTAAACTGTCTAAAGCTGTAGTAAATTATACAACTGTGATGTAAACTCCTTTCATTTTATTTCAGAGTCTTAGTTCATAAACCAGCTTGTATCATCAACACTTCTAGAATCCTAATTAGAAAGAACTCATATAGTAAGTAACTGACAGAACATGACAAGTTATTTCTACATAACATGATATATTACTTACAGTCCTATCAAAAAACAGCAACATAAAACTAAAATGTAAAATATATGCTTCTTATCATTAAGTATATTGTAGCCTAATTGAAACTCACAGGCATATGCAAGATACGATTATAAAAATAAAACTGTGAGTCACTGCATTTTAATCTCTCCTCTACTGATCTTTTAAGATTTTAAGGCATACACTAGAATGCTTCGATATATGTATACATAATGAAATAGTGAAAGTAAGTAAATTAACATATCCATTACCTTCCATAACTTTATATATATATATATATATATATATATATATATATATATATATATGTATATGATGGCAATAACCAAAATCTACCTCTTAGTAAAACTGCAGTACATAATATGAAATTATTAACACTAATCCTTTAGTAATTTGATACCTATATTTATTTATTCTATGAAGATGCAAGATTTTCCTCATGGGCCTGTATATCTCTATTTCCTTTCTCTTTTTGTCCCTCTTAAGTTCTCTTCTGCTGTGTTTCTATATATTGCACTTTTAAAAATATACATGCAAATGAGAAAGATTATATATATATATATATTTCTTTCTGTATGGCTTATTTCACTTAACACAGTATTCTTTAGAGTCAGGCTGTTCATTGAATATAACAAACTAGCTCAAGTTTTTTGGATGTACAAGTAGACTGTTTCCAGATCTTGGTTATTGTCAGTAGCACTGCAATGAACACGAGAGAGCAGATATCTCTGCAAAAAACTGATTTCATGTCTTTGTGTAGATGCTCAGAAGAAGGACTTTGGGCTCCTATGGTAGTTCTATTCTTAATATTTTTCAGAAACTTACATACTGTTTTCCACAATGTCTACACAAATTTATATTCCCATCAATGGTGCACAAATTTTCTCTTTCCGTACAAAACAATGAACCCTTATTTCTTGCCTTATTTTAAGATAACAGAAGCCCTAAAGTGATAAGCTGATGTCTCACTGTGGCTCTGATTATTTTCATCTAATGACTAGTAATTTTGAGAACATTTTAATATATTTACTGGTGATTCTTTAATATTTTCTAGAAAAATATTCAGGTCCTTTGTCCATTTTCTTTTTCAAGTCTGGTGGCTTCTACACTTGACTTCTCTTTGTTCTGTGCATGGCCATGTGTGTGTCCCTATTGAGTTATGTAAGCTCCTTTGTGCTTCATATATATAATTTTCCTTTTTTTAGCATGGAAAATTTTCTTCATTTATAGAATATGTTATTGCTCTCATTTTCCTTCTGAAATCCTAACTGGTTACACTCCTTGGTATCTCATCACTTTCTTAGTCTATCTTTATCCTTCTTGTTTTCATTTTTTGTTTCACTATTTGTAGTCTGCTGCTGAATTATTCGGTTGATTTTTTCTGCTTAGTTTTCATATTTTTTGATTTTATGATCTTTCTTTGTACTTTTAAAAATATTTGCTACCTCTTTGTAAGAATTCACATTTTTTATATTATCCTGGTATCAGTAAACATTTTTTTGTTTGTATTTTGGTACCAGGAAACAAACTTGGCACCCTGAGCTTGCCAAGCAGGCATAGAAACGTGTTTAGGGATACTCTTCCCAAGAAACGTGTTTAGGGATACTCTTTTGAATTCTCTGTTGTATAGATTCAGTTTCTGGAGATTAATCTTCTCATATTATTTGTAACATACTCCCATTTCTTCATTTCCCTTGACACTCTGTATTATTTTCTGCATACTAAATAAGTCACACACTTCTCTTAGCCTTGTCATATTGGACTTTCAAAATCATCTCAGAGACACTTAGATGCTTTTGAAAATTTTGTGCTGAAGAAAATGCCCCAAGATAGACAAGAGACACCTATCTTTTGAGCTGTAGCTGAAATTGGGGTGTAATAGATGTATGTTCCAAGTCCTTTCCTTCTCAGGAGAAGTTAAAATGTGGAAGTATTTTCCACTTGCTCTGCATACACGAGAGAATAAATGGCAATCTCTCTACTCTTATTCAATCTGTGTACTTTGAACTTGATGAGATACCTGTAGAGATGAATTCATTTGACAATCTCATTTTTGTTTTCTGTGGTTTAGAAAGACTTGGGAATGCGTGGTCACTTTCATTCCCACAGCTACATAAGAATCCTGAATTGTAATCAGTACTTTGAATGTGTGCAGACCAAACTCTTTAATGGAGAAACTGGGAAATAAAAAGATTTTCCTGGGCTGGGGATATAGCTCAGTTGTATAAGTGCCTGCCTGGAAAGTGCAAGATCCTGAGTTCAATTCTTGGTACCAAAACAAAATACAACAACAACAACAACAACAACAACAACAAACAATATTTTCCCATTTTCTTGGCAGTTTCAGGATTATAGCTGAGAGAAGTGCATGCATGACATTCAAAGCTCTCTGCTCTCTTTGATTCGGGGCTACTCATGAATGCAGATCTCCTTCTACATTGAGAGAAAGGTTATTTTAGAGCCAGAATTTCTGCAATCATATTTGGGGCCACACATATGTGTGGTCCAATTTCTTTAACTATCTGAGGGAAGCCAGGAGTTAGGGATTCCTTTTGAATTACATGGTAGCATGGACAGGGCAAGGGTCTGTTCATGATTTTGTCTTAACTTTTATATCTCTGATGTGAATATTTTTCGGTTTCTCTGAATGTAGTTGTTTCTCAACAAAATTCTGGCTTTTATGTCTAAGGGAATTAATCTTTATGGACATTTATTCATTCATGGGGAAAGGAAAAGTCAGAAAGATAGTGTTCTGTCATCTTCTTGACATCCTCCCCTTTCCACTGAACTTGTATAACGTCCATTCATAGTACATGAATGCTCTTGTTGAGTAAGGGAAATACAATAAAACCTTGGTTAAGTTGCATAATTCATTCCAGAAACTTGGATGTCATCTGAGGCACTTGTATATTGATACACATTTCCCCAAAAGAAATAATGGAAGCTCAGATGATTCATTCTGCAGCTCAAAAATACACATATGATAATGATTACAATATTGTAATATAATAAAAATAATAAAGAAAATATAAAATAGAAAAAATAAACAAATTAATATACACTTAACCTTTGAAATCCTTCATGTCTGGTGTGAGTGGGGTTAAGAAAGAGGAGGGTTATTGTGCAGAATGACTTTCACTATTGTTAATGGAATCACAACTATCTATTGGATCAGTGGAGTATTTTTCTTTTCATGCAGTGTTAACAAGGAACCTATCCAATGACAGTTGCTTTTGCTTCCTTTTGACATTTTGCAGAGATGTGGTATTGCATTGTTATTAAACAGAATCATTGCTTGCAGTGTTATGGGCATATTTGAGTAGTGTTTTCTATAAAATTTTCCACTAGTTCCCATATTCTACATGTTTCTAATTTCACTTCAAGTGAAGGAGTCCTCTGTCATTTTCTCCTCCTCCTCTGTAAATGAGCTTTCTATAATGTTTTGCTTCTGTTAAAAGATAGATGGTCACTCATGATATTCACAACCTGAGAGAGAGAGTGAGAAAGAGAGAGGAACCATGGCTGAGTTATGATCACATGACATTCATCAAGTACTACACATATTTCAGTATTGTAAGACATTGCTTGTTTATCAATGTAAAATTTATTAGAAGTATTTGTATATCTTGCAGAACAAGTTATTTGCAGTCCAAGGTTTTACTTCACTCAGTTCCAAAAACAGGATACATAACTATTTATTTGTTTCTGTATTTCATGATATAGAACTTTGCTATAAAATAAATTATTTGAGGAATAAATTGAGCTGTAAGAACATAGAGGTAAAATTAAATGCAAAATTCAGAACTATGTATAAGTAAGACTCACAGTGAGAAAAATTAAAACACTCAGTTATTTCAAAATATTTTTACTGAATGATTATAGTAATACACCAGTGAAGAAAAAAGCAAAATCAGTGAACAAAAGAATACAGACATTAGAACTATGGCTTCATGAAATTCCCATTTTAAAAGTTTTTTAAAAATGGTTATCAGCAAACCTAATGAATAATAAAAGTAGTTAGTGCGTTATTGTTATGGTTTGTGTTTGGATGGCCCCCACGAAACCTCATGCAATCATGGATGCAGCTGAATCCTGCATCCATGGTTGCTTCATTGTCTAGCACTGGGATTGGTGATGTGAGTGCCACACCCACCCAGTGGTGGTGCTGACATGCAGTGTAAGGGCAGGAAGAAGGTGTTCTTTCTTTTTGCACTGTTCACTTTTGCTGTTTTTCTGGGACCATGAACAGCAGCAACACTATGCCACCCTTCCTTGGAGCCACCTGAGCATGTACTTAACCTTCCAAAGCTGTAAGCAATAAACCTTCCCTTCTCTAATTTTGGGCATCAGGTATTTTGTCTAACAAGGGAAAAGTAACTAAGACAATCATAAATAACAAGAGCTAAGATTACAGAATAAAGGAAACAAAGAGGACAAAGTAAATACTATCTTAATAACAGAGCAGTAATTTTTGAAAACCTAGCACCTTTCACAGATCACTTGTAGGATAATGTGCATAGAGAAGTTTGTAATAGTCCAGTGATATCTGAGAAGATCTTTGAGCTAAAATGAAACATAACTATCATTTCCATTATAAGCAGAATCCTAAATTTTGTTTGAACATTGTAGATAATGAAACTTGACATATGAAATTATTTTAGCATTCTTATTTTAAGAATGAACCAGACTGGTTAATAATAAAAGGTAATGTCTATTGTCATCATGTAATATGGTGCTAAGATATGTGAATTATTTCAAAACTATGTAATAATAAAACCAATGATTTAGTCAGATATCTTATCTATGCTATAGATGTTAAAATTGGATGTTGAAGGAATCAATTTGTTACTCAAACTCAAGAATTTGGTAAGTGGACAAAGATTTGTCAAATATAACTCCTCAGATACAGTGCATAACCACTACTATTTTTCCTCTATATTGACATATAAATTTTCTAACTCAAAGAAAAATAGTGTCTGACTCAAATAAAGAAAACAAACACAATTAAATGCATATCTAATCATATTAGGGTGAAGTAGATGCATGCAATAGCACGAAGATAGAAAAAATTTGTATGGCTTTTTTGCTTGAAATTTCTATTCATAATATGATAACATTGAAAACCTTGGTATAGTGAAGCCAACTTAATGACAGGTAATGAGTGGGAATGGATCCTTTATCCCTCTGAGGTCTTCTGGGAGTCACCCTTTCTCTTCTTCTTTCTAGCTTATTTATTTTTAGTGCTCCAATTTGAGCAGTTCAAACCCATCAAGAACTAAAATCTATGAGCCCTTTCTTGTCACTCTTTTAAAAGATTATTTTTCTGCTTTCCAGATTTAATCGTATGGACTGGTTTTATGCATCTATTCCTGCAGCCAGTTTTGACTTAACTTTCTCAATTGCAAAGTTAGATCAATTCAAGTATTTGTTTTACCCTTGTTTATTCTGCACTAGTTACAGTTGGAGAATATTACACAGTCATGCTGATGTTCTCATTATAAATTCATTCATGTAAAGTCAACTTTCTGCTCATGAATTTATGATTATCCTCTTATATACCACCTTACTTCTCTGCATTTCATTCAACACTACCATGAGCTAAAAGACTCTTACTCTTCCAGTGACTAATACATAATGATCTTGATGAAGGAAGCTACCTTGTTATCATTTTATGTTGGGTTTCTTTTCACATTAAATTTTACAAATAAACGTAGAAGTTCTATTATTTCTTTAGTTTTATTAAGTGCAAGTTTTGATGTTTCTTTTCTTTTATTTAAATTGCCAATTTATCTTCCCAAAGTTTATCGAATCTGGGCTATTTTCTTTCTCATTGCATTGTTTGGTTTTGTTTGTGATTTAGTTCAGAGTTTAAATCAGTATTTTTCAATGCTTCTCACATTATCTTTTATTGAAAATGAAATAAAACTATTTTATCATGCTGTGTATTATTTCAATCATTTAAATTCTTATAATCACTTTATCATTGCTAGCATTTTATGTATGTAATACTCACTGGCCACAGTGTCTGGTTTTGGAATCAGGGTGACGCTCACTTTCAAGAATGACTTTGTGAGTACTCCTTCCCTTTCAACTTCATTAAAGAGTTTGAAGGCTATTGGCATAAGATATTCCCTGCAGGTTTTGTAAAATTTGGATCTGAATTAATCATGTCCCGGACTTTTTGTAGTTGCTAGATTTTTTTTTTTGTTATTGCTTTAATTTTATTACCTGTTATTATTGCATTTTGCAGAATTTTTAAATCTTCTTGGTTCTTAATTATGTATTTTCATTTCTTTAATCATGGCCTTTTTGATTTCTTTAAGTCTATTATGCATATATTTGATTAATTTTTATAAAATACTTAGTTTGTACTTTCTAGTGACTATTGAAAGTTTTATTTCTAAAACATCTTTTTTGTCACCTTCCATTTCTGTCAGTTTACCTCTCATACTCTTTTTAATTTGAGAAGAAAATTTTTTGTTCCTATTTCCTCCACGTTTTTAATTATTGTCTTTTTCTTCTACTTTGAGTACTTTTACAGCATGTAAACATTTCCTTTCTTTGCAAATAGGGAAACTATTTTTGAAATGTTCATACTTTTCTAAAGTAATTCTTTATCTTCTATATGTTAGTCATATGATTTCTATTCACATATTATTTTTCTCCTTTGTAAAAAATTAACTTTAACAGCTATCTAGTTAACAGATGTTTCAGGTTAAAAAATATCCTAAAAAGCTATAAAATGGCAAGGGATTCACATGTAATATTCTATTTAATTTTGTATATATACACATATGTATATCATCCCAGTGATATTACCATATTATTGATAAGAAAACAAAGTGCTAATGAAATTATATGTAATGATTATGAAATGTGAATATAAAATTTGATATTTCTCTAAATATTTATTTTAAACAGTTGGTTCTATAAGTTCCAAACAACATAGCAAGCTCATTATCATACACATATCATACTGATGATCACATGCTACTATTTGCTAAATATAAGAATACTATATTGTAAATAAATAATAAGTTCTGAGAGAAGTCTGAAATTTTCTTTTTTTATTTTAAAGAGAATAAAATGAAGCAAAATAAAATGGAATAAAGCTGTTAAAAATGAAGCAGTGAAGGTTATACGTGATTTCAAAATCAGATAATAAGAAATCAACAATGGCTACCCTAATGCTTCTTGTTATAATCAAAATATCTGTCCATATTACCAGACACAGTATAATCAAACAAAACAAACCAATCAAAACAAAACAATGAAAGCAATACAGAAGTTCAAAACAAGATAATAGGGAATAAAAAATGGCTACCATAATGTATCTTGTTATCTTGAAATAGTCGCCCATGCCATCAGAAATAATAAAATTAAACAAATAAAACAGAATAAAACCAAACCAAACAAAACAAGACTTTAAAACAAGATAATAGAGAATTAGCAATGACTACCAATTGTGGAAAGATATCTCCCATAGATGCTATATTCTATATTTTATCCTCTAAATAGATAATTAGACTACCAGCTTTAGGTCTGCAAAGTCAATCAAACACTTCAAACATTAAGGTTTCTCTTTTTTTTTTAAATTTCAATACCTATCACCTTACCCTGTGTTTCTCCAAATGATGGTTGCTTACAGAGGTGGAGGGAGAACCTTGGCTCTACTTGTCTTCCAGGCTGCGTGGTGGCAGACTCACAGAAAGAGGTTGGCTTCTTGTTCTCCTCCCCATGGCCTGTTACTGACACTGACTCACAGGAAGTGGCTGGCTTCATATCCTCCTCCTGGTGGCCCATGACCAGCACTGGCTCACAAGAAAGGCCAGGCTTCTTGTTCTAGTCCTTGATTGGTGTTGGCTCACAGGAAGGTTCTGGCTTCTTTTTCTCCTCCTGTGGGATTTTCTCTTACTAAAATTTGTTTTCAAATCATTTCAGGGATTTTGTATTAGCATTGTTGTATCACTCTAAAACTTTGATGGCAGAGAATTTCCATAATGTGCCCTCTTTAAGATGAAGAACCAATAAAAGAGGTGGTATAATTCAATCTGAAATTGAAAGCCAGAAAAGTCAGGAGAATTGACACTGAATATTCTAGTCTGAGGGCTGGAGAAGATGAGGTCAAATGTTCTAGCTCAAACAATAAGGTAGGGAAAAGAAACTATGTATCTATGGACACAGACATACATAACTTATAGATATAACCATCTAATTCATTATTATTGACTTTTCTTTCTCAAACCTGATATATTTTGTCCTAAAATGATAAACCAATACATTTCTGATATTTTATGAGCAATTAAAGAATAAATCATAAAGATAAAACCAAAGGAAACATCCTCTTATGGTTTGGATCTGGAACGTACTTCAGAAGACTTATGCATTCAAAGGTTATGTTTTTGGAAGGCCATTGGATCAAGGGGCGTTATACTCACTATGAGATTAAAGCACCTAACGAATCCATAGGTAAGTGTGCTGTTAAAAGGCAGGCCTGATCAGAAGAGGCTGACATGGCAGGTGATTGGAGTTGTGACAAGGAAACGTGTATTTCCTTCCCCCGATCCTCTCTTCACTCTTTACCTCCTGGCCACCATGATGTGAGCAGCTTTTCTCTGCCAGATCCTTCTACCATACTCTTTTTGGCCAGGGAGCAGCTATGTACTACACCCTGTAAAAAACCATAAACCAATGCAAGCACCTCTTCCTGTAAGGTGTGGGTATTGGAAATTGTGTTTTGGCAAAGAGAATATGACTAAGACATATTCTAAGAGGACATATTCTAAGACATGTTCAAAGAGGAAAACTCATTTGCTTAAAGTTTTAAATAAACCTTTTACTTACATTTGGAAGCATTATTTTTAAATGAAGTATGGATAACTTTGGTGGAGGTCTCTTGTGAAGAGAAATTAATCCACAGAAATAATTTTTACAAAAATCTTATAATAATGTCTAGTTAGCAAATACAATTTATTTCTTTACAAATTGCATTTGTTGCACAAGGAAAACCACTTATTTACTCTGATTCTTATAATTTAGGAAAGTTTTCTGCATTTGAATAATAATTCTGAACTATGTAAGATATATATTAACTATAAATTTTCAAACATAAATGATTTACTAATGAGCATATTTTGTCTTCAGTGTCACATGTTATTTCAAAAGGCCTATTTGTTAAAACAAAAGTTAACTATTTAAATAGGAAATTAACAAGTAGATAGAAGGTGCCAAGTTTAACTCACTTGTGTATGTTGTATTTCCAGTAGTATGTTTGACATATGATAGGTGTCAGTAAATATCTGTATTTTTAGCTTTGTCATTCAGGTTTTTTTCATTTTCTGCCAAGTTTTAAATAGTTTACTCTCATATTATACCTCAAATTATTTCAATAATACAAAACTCCAAAGTTTTTAATTCTTTAAAGAGGTAAATATTTTTCAAAGATGTTTACTTCACCTATATAATTTTCTAAATGGATGAAATGACAACCTGGTGATTAAGACTTAATCATACAAATTTTAAAGGGTTTTTTTCCGCATATATTGTTACCTTTAATATAGTTTTCTTTTCTTATGAAAAGGTGATAATTATTTTAATACTAAAAATAGAAAAGAATTAAACTTTGTATAAACCTTTGTAAATTGTAGAAATAAGGCAAAATAGAAAAAACCTACTTGAACATGGCATATTTCCTGATTAATTAGTCTGGTGGTTGACAAAATAAAGGATGAAGGTCATATCTGAAACACTGCCTGTGCTACAGTTTGCACCCGGAATATCCATAAAAACCCATGTATTAGAGGCTTACTCCCCAAATTGCTGATTTAAGAAGAGATAGAAATTAGGTGGAGCCTAGAGGAAGTATTCAGGTCACTGGGATGTGTTCTGGAAGGAACTGTGGTGCCTTAGTCTCTTCCATATGCTTCCTGATTAGGGGGAGAACAAATGCTCCAAAATGAACTACTTCATCTTCAACTGCCTTCCTGATTTTTAGCATCATTTTGAAAAATTTGAAATTAGTGTGTATGCGTTCATATAAAATACTGGAATATTTGTGTCTCTTTTGACATATTTTGCAACATACGTATGAGCTGTATTATTGGAGCGATGTTTTAAGAAAGCTTTTAATGGAAAAAGTAATATTTAGCAATGCATTTAAAAATATGAAAGGCACTGTCATGTACTAAAAGATAATCTTTGAACTTTGATACTTTGGCTGGCCATAACTTCAATTCTTGGAGTTGACCACTTTCTGTTTATGGGATATGGATAGTTCAGTTAAATTCTATGAATATTGATTTTCTTAAGTGTAAAATGTAAATTATAACCAAATATAGTACTTTTAGCACTATAGTAATAGTGTATATAAAACACAAGGCCAATAGTTTCTAGAAAATGTTAGTGGCAGCCAACCATTATCAAATGCTGAATGTACACCTCAACTAAGGACAAACATATGCACTCCTCAAAACTATAATATGATTTGGTTACTGTTACTATCTTCATTTTTATGGAAAATTAAACCCAAAGGATAACAAATTCTATAATCACCTCCAAACCACAGAGGAAAGATTTGAACACAAGTCAGTTTACCTGTCGAGTGCAAAATATTAATCAAGATTTTGTTTTTGTGTGAAAAAAATGACATTTTGTGAAGAAATAAAGAGCAAAAAATAAAAAATATTCAATAAATAAAATATAATAAATATGTGAATAAAATTTTATGTGTGCTAACAACATTCACCCACTTAAATAATAACTGCTAGACAGTAAATAAAATGTTTTTCATTTACTTTATCTACTCCTGTGAGTTTAAAAGTACATTAAGTCATGATAGATTGGAAATTGAAATAAATTATGAGGGTTCATTCAATAATAATAAGATGATCAGAACAAACATGAATTTGCATATATGCTATATGAAGAGCATAAAACAAGTATTTTGGAGCTTATTATTCTATAGCAGATAGAGGAAACAGTGTGGAAGAAGAAATTCCTGAATTTATATACCTTTTACTTTTTTTCTGATTCATTTTCTCGATCAAAAGGGCTGAGTTTTATAGATAATTCTAATTTTCAACTACATAAAGTAGGAGTCTGAGGGGGGAAAAAAAAGCACTGTACTTCAAACAGTACAGATCATGAGCTGTAAGGCAGTTGTCATGATGAATATCTCACAAGACAACATCGATCCCTAACCAAGAGCTCAGGTGCAAACTCCAGTGGTATTTTTCCATGCATCACAAAATAGTTCCTTCCTGGAGTAAAGCCAAGGCATAAAGACTCAATAAATATTTGAAAGCCAAAATATGTATTCTATCATAGTTGGGAGGAACACTGTATGTATCTACTACATCCAATTATTTGACGGTTCTGTTCGACACTGATATTTCTTTGTTGATTTTTTGTTTAGTTGATTTGAGTTCCTCCTATTGTAGGTATTAGTCCTTACTTGCTCTTTCACGTTTGTTTTATAAACTTGGGTGTGTTTGATGCATATGTTTATAATTGCTATCTTGTTGACTTAACCAATATGTAGCATCCCTTAGGGCTTCTTAGGGTCAGATTTGGATTAAAATCCACTTTTTCTGAAATAAGATAACAACTCTTGCTTGTTTTCTGGTTCCTGTTGTGTGAAGTATCATTTTGCTTATGCATATTTGTTAATATCCAAAGCTAAAAAAAAGAATTAAAACTATTTTGATATAAAAGCAGGCAACTTGACTGAAATAAAGAAATGCTAGGAGCTCATTTTGAGATGAAGAATGTATGAAAAATATTAGAAAATTTTCCAAGATAAAAACAGTAGGGGAGTGGAGAAGTGGGGACAGAAATGAAAGGACGCCAAACAAGGGAATGATACCTAGTAAAATACGAGAAGAAACCATGAACACAATCCCACGGGACAGGTCTGGAAGCAGTATAGCTCATAAGTGAGAGTTGTTCAGTTAGTGGCAAGGGAATCATAATATTCATGCCTTGCTTGCATTAGTCCTTGTTTAACAGCTACTTTCAGGCCAGGTGGGGATATAAATTGCTAAGTTTTCTGATTTTCCAATGACAGGAAAATGAGTCTGGCGGCCTGTACACAAGGTAGACAGGCCTCTGGCAGAGCAACTCTGTTGCTCCTTGCGAGGGAAGTACTGGGAGTTGGTGTACACGAAAATGATATAGTTATTTGAAATGACGTAGGTGTAATACAGCAATACCTACAACCTACATCTTTTTTTCAGAGTTCTTTTGTTTGTATTTTAATTAAGTTTTTTGGCACACTTTAGTTAAACATAATGATCACATTCACACAGGGAATTTGTATCTGTATGTGATGTATCTTGATTCTGTTTTTCTTTTCCTTCTCCTCCTCTCCCTTCAACCTGTTTCCCTCCCTTATTTACAAAACCTTTCGTTCTTTTTTCCCTTTGTTTCTCACTTTTTTCCTTTTCTCTTTCTTCCTTAGCCATCTTCTTTTTTCCCCTCCAATTTGAACATTTTCTTACTGTTTCACAATACCTTTTAAACATTTTAATCCTTATTCATACTTTCAGTTTCTTATACCAGACAGACAATGAGATATTCACACATGTGTGCCCAATTTATTTCACTTCAAATGGCCTCAATGTGCATCCATTTACATAGAAATGTCTCAAGTTTACCCTTTTTTTATCGCTAACCTGTACTCCATCATGTGTAAAAAAAAATCAAAACACATCTTTCTCCATTCATCAGTTTATGGACATTTGGCTGTTTTCAAATTTAGCTATTACAAACTGTAATGTTCTGTGGTAATGATGTTTTTAATACTTTCAGGAAGATGCCAAGCAGGAATAGCTGAACCAAATGGAATCTCTAGTTTTCATTTTCTGAGAAATTGCCAGAGTAATTTCCACAGTGATTGCACCAGTCTGAACTACCCCCAATAATAGAGAAGTGTTCCTTTTCCTCCACAATGCTGCCAAAATTTGTTATTATTTGATTATGGATTCATTGCAATATTCTAGAAAAAATTAGAGAATATCTAATGCCACTACTCCTAAAATTCTTTAAGGATAATGAAGAAAGCACTACTCCCAGTCATTCCTTAAAATAAGCATTGCCTTGATACCAAAACCAGAGACGGATTCAACCAGAAAAGAAAACTACAGGCCAAACTCCCTAATGAATACAGGTGCAAAAATCCTCAGTAAGATACTGGCAAACAGAATGCATTAAGTCATCAAGATTATACACCATGGCCAAGATTTCATCACAGGAATGAAGATATTGTTCAACATGCACCAATTAATACATGAAATACACCATGTCAACAGAGCCAAGGACAAAAATCACACCATCATCTCAACAGATGCAGAAAAAGCATTTGAAAAATTCCAACAACTATTCATGTTAAAAATCTTATAGAAAATTAGAATAGATGGTCTTTACCTCAGTCTGATAAAAGCCCATCCATGAAAATCCAACAGCCAATATCATATTAAAGAGTCAAGGATATTCAATATCACCACTCCTATTAAATATAGTCCTGGAAGCATTAGCCAGAACAGTTAGACGAGAGCAAGAAATAAAAGAAACAAAAATAGGGAAAGATGAGTTTAAATTATCATTATTTGCAAATGACATAGAAGACTGTAAAAATTCTATCAAAAGACTTCCAGATTTAATAAACAGTTTTAGTAGCATAGATGGATACAAAGTCAGCACTTAAAAATCAATAGCATTCTTGAACATAAATGACAAAATTATGAGTGAGAAATTAGGGGAACAACAACTTTCACAATAATATTGAAAAATAGTATTGAATAATATTATTGAAAAAATAGTATTAAAAAAATGAAATACTCAGGAATCAATCTAACAAGGAAGTAAAAGACCTTTACTTTAAAAACTACGATACTCTGAAAAACAATATTGAAGAGGGCATCTGAAAATGAAAGCATATCCCTTGCTGTTGGATAGGAAGAACTGATAAAATAAAAATGGCCATTATCCCAAAGTCATTATGCAGACTTAATGCAATCTCAATGCAAATCCCAACAGCATAAATCACAGAACTAGAGAAAACATTCCTAAAATTAATTTGGAACCTGAAGAGACAGAGAGCAGCAAAAACAATTCTGGACAACAAAGGTAAGGCAAGAAGCATCAGACTTGAAGGTATGCTGCAGAGCTACTGTGGTATGATACTAGCAAACAACAACAACTACAAAAACAATACAAAAGAAACCTCAAGCAAACAAACAAGAATGAAACAAAATTGCATCAAAATATCACTGAAACAAAAGAGGACATACAAAACAACACCAAATACACCCGCTACGGGCCAAATATGCTCACTGAAAGAAAGAAAACCTCTTTAATAAATGGTGCCATAAAAACTGACTTTCCACATGCCAAAACTAAAACTAGACCCATGTCTCTCACCACACACTAAAATAAAATCAATTTTGCATAGTCACTGGGTTCTATTTCACTCAGATTTCTGTTCATCTTTTCTTCAAATGATTATATCTGAATTTTGAAGTCGGAATAATATAATGTATATAATATAGGATTTTCAGTATCTTTTGATGATGTTGTTAAAGGTCAGATTGAGTCATACACAATAAATCTAAATTTGAAGATGAATCACCTCCCAAAGCTACATATTTTCTAAAAATGATGCTATTTTTGTTTATTTAATAGTTTTAACAAACTTCATGTTTATATATAGAAATTTTCCTCAAGGAAAATGTGAAATTATCCATATAATAGTCTTATTACCATGAAAATTACCTACTTAGGAAAAGCAATTTTAGTATTAAATGTTTATAATACAGTTATAAATATACACAAAATAAGCAAATTTCCAATTTTAATTATAATAAATCAACTATGCTTACTAATCTATAATGGGCATAATGTGATGTAAGCTTCCAATTTATTCATGTAGAATATAGGATTGTTTGAAAAAGATTGCATAATTGGAGAGTAAATGAGATTTATGATAGACTGGTGGATAAGCGTAAATGGAAAATATGCTGCATTTTATCTCATCATTTAGAAACTAAGCATCTAGACAATTTCTTCTCTTTATTTTGCTTTTGTGATCTTTGATTTGCAATCCTAATGGATGAGGAGGGCAAAACACATAGATATATCTGTGGGAAATTTTACTGGCAAAGTCTGAACGTATCCAACATCACTTCATCTCACTACTTCACAGGCTTGAATACAGTCAGATGCTTAAATTCAGCTGGCTCAGAGCTAGTTCAGTGATGTTTCTTTGTCAGACCTAAAGATGTCCTCACATTTCAGTAGCCCTTCACATCAAAAGATGCCATCTTTTTTCTCCTTCCTTCTAATCTAGGCTGACCCAAGGAACCTGCTTTCACCAACAGAGAGTGAGGCAAGTGATTAAATACTTTTGAGCAGCGCATAGCTCAAAAAACACATCCTCTCCTTGCATCTTAGAATATAGTTAAGATTTGGAGTCAAAGAAGGTTTGGAGCGTCGAAAATTCTGAGGGAGACTATCTGGGGAAGAATCTGGCCAATAGCTTGTCAACCTCCAGTGGTGGGTGAGGCCATCATGGCCGTCAGACTCACTGCTCTGTAAACTGACTGCAGTAAGAATCAGAGGCAATATACAAAGAGCTTGAATTTAACTGTATTTATAACCCAAGTTCTTTAAAGCACATGTATTCAGAATACCTACACTTTGCAAAATATAACCAGTTTCACATTCACAAAACTGGAAAACAAACCAATAAATAAGGACAAGATGAGAGAATGGAATGTACAGCAAAAGAAAGTTGACAACAATATTGATATACTGATATTTTTATCTTTGTCAACTACCTAAAAAATTTTAGCACTATATGAGAGTAACATTTGCAAAACCAATATTAGATACCAAAATACATAAAGAATAGTTGGTAGATATTTGAATTTAGAAAATTCCAAGATGGAGGTTGTATCAGTCAGGGTTTCCTATAGAAATAGAATTAACACAAGATATACAACTATATAAGAAATTACAAGATTGGCTTACAATGTTCAGCCATAAAGTTGATTAGGGAAGTATGCAGAGGATGTCTGCATGCTAGAG
>PVJX010026577.1:0-25706 GCA_004027295.1 Dolichotis patagonum | reverse complement strand
AATCAATAGAAGGTAGAAATGTAATAACAACAATAAAAGAGACAAAAGAGGACAATGAGACTAGCTATACAATAAGACAATTTACATAATATGGAGGATAATATACATAATGTGTAATAAGATATACAGTATAAATAGCTATACAGTAAGACAACTTACATAATACATAAGACAATTTGCATAACATGTAATAAGCTGAAAACACTGATTAAAATGTTGAATTACCTAAATGAATTGGCAAGTGTGACCCAACACTTAGCTCTCTGCAGAGAGGCAGAATGAACACAAACTCATCAAAAACTGAAAGTACAATAACCATGAGCATCAGTATGCAGATTTCTCAAACCACTAAAGATAGCAATTTCATTTGACACATCTATTTCCCTTTTAGGTATGTCCCTGAAAGATATCAAAATATATATTACAGCAATATATACATATTTACATTTATAGCAGCACAGTACGTAATAGCTTAATTTTGGAAGGGGACTATATATCCATAAAGAGATGAATGAAGAAAATGTGGTATTTATGCACAATGGACTGCCATTCTGCCAAAAAGAAAGATAGATTTGAGTCATGTGTAAGAAAATGGATGGGGGCTGGGGATTTAGGTCAGTGGCATAAGTGCCTGCCTGGCAAACGCAAGGTCATGGGTTTGATCCTCAGCACACACACACACACACACACACACACAGACATACACACACACACACACACACAGACATACACACACACACACACACACAAGTTAATGGATGCACCTTGAGACTATAATGATAAGTGACATAAATCAGACATACAAAGGTAAATCTTGCATGGTTTCTGTTATATGGGAAATACAATGTAGATGAAAGGAAAAATGAGGATATACAATTTTGTCTTGGTTATTTTTCTCTCATTGCTGAGATAAAATATGCAACACTCAAATGAAACGAGGAAAGGTTTGTTTAGCTCACAGTTGGGTTTCAGTTGGCTCTAAGGTAGGGTGGCATGGCACAAGGGCAACAGTTCAAGGCAACAGCCTGCAAAAACAGGCAGAACAAAAGGGGGCAAGAGCCAGGCTCTTCTCCTCCCTTACCCTGTACACAGGCCACCCCTCCCCTGGGTGGTGTAGCACTCACAAAATCTCCCTGCCCCTGCTTGCACAGGATGAGGATATTTACAAAGTAAGCCCTGGATTGCTGCTGAGTCTCTGAGTTAAATTTCTAAACTTCTTAAATTGACACAATGTATCAGCCATAATATTTTTTCAAAAGAGGAGACAAGAGAGAGGGAAAGAGGGGAGATAGAAGGAGGAAAACAGTATGAAAAAAATTAAACTGTGTTATGTACATGTACCAACTCCCATGGCAACTGTAAGAATTATGTATTGCAAATATGTACTGTGTTTTTGTTTTGTTTTGTTTTTGGTACTGGGGATCAAACTCACAACCTACATCTTGCCAGGCAGGCACTTATGACTCTGAGCTAAATACCAGGCCCTTGCAAATATACACTAATAAAAATAAAAAATAAAGTAGATTGATTTAAAATTAAGCACAAATTAAACATGATTAAAAATTTGAAGTAGTTATGCTGTGTTAACATATAAACAATAAACTTTTTGAGAATTATAGACACTATATGTAGTAACTAAAAGCTCAATTCTTGAGAAAGATATAGAAATCACAAATTAGTTGCTAACTTAATAATGTTGCAAAACACTGAGAAATTTAAATTGACAAAGAGAAATTTCTACAGTCATTGTATGACTGTAACACTTCTCTCTTATTTCACTGGAAAAATGGACAAAGCTCAGTAAATACAGCAGCACTTAACATTCCGAGCAATGATACTGACTTTATGGATATTTCTGGGATGCTGCAACTAATAAATGTAGGCTGCTCATTACTTATTTTCTTTTATTCAATGAGAAAGAGAACACGTACTAAGAAAAAATAAATCAGTGCTACTTTAAATAATTGAAATTATCTAGAATGTTTGCTTTTCACAGGAAGTTTATATATTTTTCAATTAAAACAATATTAAATTTGAAAAACCCATGGAAAAATCCTCAAATATTTAGTAAATAAGCCCTAAAAAGAAACCATTTCATAAAACATGAGGCAAAAAATTGATAAAAATTAAAAATAATGATTATATTATCTTTCAGTGATAATATAAATACTACATTTTAACATGAGAATAAGCAGATAAAACAAGTTACCAAAAAATTCATTTTAATGCTTGCATTAGAGAACAAAATTGTGTCGGTGACTTACAATTACAAAACAAAGGAAAGAAATAGTAAAAATAAGAGGAAAAATTTCAAAATAATACTGCAAAAGAAGGAAACTATGTGTCTAGAATACAGACTTTTAGTAGGTCATTGGTCTTTGCTGCGTGTTGACTGAACACATCATTTTTTTTCATACCTAAGTTTCTCCCTAGAGCTACTTAGTTTGATAGCTTCTCCCAAAAAATAACTCAGAGGGGAAGTGACACAGAAACTGTGTGGGCTAATCTCTGGAGTGACATTTCAGTATTATATCCCATTGTCTTATGAGTCACTATGTCCAATAAGAGAGACTTACATAAACACATGACTCATAAGAGGCAGAATTTTGTGGGCCACTCTAGAAGCTGCCTACCAACACCCATCTTCTGGTCTCTTGTGCATCACATTTATCCACCTACAAAGTACATGTCCTTCCTCCTGTGGGTCCCAGGCATCTTTAATTACGGTTTGGCTTCTTTCTTCCCATCATCCGTAGCATTGTTATCTGTCACCTATTTGTGAATACCCTTATAATTTGTGGGAGATGATATCTCATTTTTGTTTAAATTTATACTTCTCTGTCTAAGCCCAATTTCATGCATAAAACCTTTTCATAATAAATAAGACAAACAGTCCAATATAAAATAAATTACAAACCAGAGGAGATGTTTTGATAGAGAACAAATGGCCTCCTAGGACATGAAAACTTGCTCTAAATCATTATATATGTCATCATACTCCCATGAAAATGACTAAGTAAATACCTGCTACAGATTAGTCGTAGACATGGAACAAGGTCTGCCTCCTTTGGAAAAAGGCTGTGGAGATTTTGTCAAGGAGTAAGTCTAATCTATAATATCCAAGCCATTTCACTTCATTTCCTGAGCATAAATTAAAACATCTGCTTACACAAAAATACTGAAAATCCTGTCCAGAATATATTTATTCATTATAGTCAAAACCTGAAAATAGTTTAGGAAATAGCCAAAGAAAAACGATGCACAGGATTTGTAAATCGACTTTGTATGCATTTCTCTATCTGGAAACATTACTCACCAGTAAAGTGCAATAAACTACTGAGAGAATAAAAACACATAAAATGACCCTAAAATATTACTTTTTAAGAAATGTATTAAAGACACTTTGGCTGCTGTATCTCAAAATTTTTAAAGATCTTGGAAATGATTGGCTTAATCCATATTTACAATATGTATTAGATGAAATGTGTATAATTTACACTTTTACTAGAAAATGAATTGCTTATAGATATTGTTTCTTCATTTTTGTCCTATAGTAACACCACAAAACCCTATTATTAGCCATATGTGATAGCACACACCATCCCTATATTGTCCCTATTCTGTGAGGCTGAGACAGGAGAATCCCAAATTCAAAACCAGACCAGGAAACTTGGTGAATTAGCAAGAAATTTTCTCAAAGATTTTAAAAAAGACTAGTAATATATCTCAATGTGGAGATTCAATCCTTGGTAAACCAAAAATAAAATCTATTAATAATAACTAATTAAAATATCAAGGAAAAGTGACAAATAAAATGTGGTACATAGAATACCTGCCATAGTGTGACAATATACCACTTGATCAATTTTGGATGCAAACTTTAACTCAATATTCCAAAATAATATGTAAAAATATATCTTAAAATTCTAGTTTTTAAGAGATGCAAATTGTCTCTTAAAGTTAATATTATTGCTAAATAATATTTATTTCTAAGCATCTTATTGTAACAGTAGTACACATAATATATTCAACACCTATATGTTAATATATGTCATTAACTCTATTAAACATATTTGATACATTTATATATAATATGCATTTTGCATATTAATATTGTCAAACTAGAAGAAAAGTTGTGGTACAAGGAAAATGAAGACAAAGAGTTTATTAAAGGGAATATAAAGGTCATCCCACTTGGGAATTAAAATCCAGTTACTTAAAACTAGCTTTTGCCCAAATAGTTTCCAAGGGACTTGTATTCTTACACATAAAAAAGGAACAAAGAAGGAGAAACACTACAAATGAGTTAAAATTCCATTGTTTCGCATAAACATAGCATATATATTGGGCTTTGGTCACTTGTGTTTTATTTTGTAGGTAAGAATTTCAGTGATGAGGAAAATGCTTTATGTGATTATTTATTTTGTGTATGGCTTGAGAGAGACCACAGAAACTTGCTATGCTGGCCCATTCTGACCTACATTACTGCAGTCTTTTGTGCCATCTTTCATTGGGCTAAAGAATTTTGTGACATCATTTCAATTTTGTCTAGATGTGTGATGTTATAAATCCTTTCTCAATACATTACAGTAATACAGTATGTTATGCATGCTATATATTATACACAGAAACACACTGAAACACTTGTGTTTAATAATTAGTTATGTTGGATTTGAAGAAAATTTGATTTAATTTTATTATATTTAGTAAGAAATTCACATAGAATATATATTTTATAATTAAAATTTAAGAATGAGGCAAGCATATATTTTCCTGTGAGTATAAATATATACATTTCTTAGTACCATTTTATTTAAATATAAGGTATCTATGTCGAAATATATCACGTTTGTAGCTTTCATTTATAAAACATTATAAATATCCATATTTTAAAACCATATGATAGAACATATTTTCTTAATGTGATACACAGTTTTACATAATGAAAAGATAAAGCAGTACTTAACACACAATGAAATACTACTTCCTCAATCTCAATCAATATTAAGTCAGGATGTAATACCTGCTTGATATTGTTCAGGGCTGCAAATGTAGTGTTATCTGACTTTATAGATCAAACTGGAACTTGTAACTGACAAGACTTTAATTATGTTTAGTTTCATGGCCATGTGCCTAATATTCAAAAGTGTTGCCTTTTAGAAATTTATATCAGTAAGATACTGGCACAACTTCAAGTTCATTTTCTTGCAGTCACTGGAGTAATAGTAACACTGCTCATCTAGAATAAAAGTACTTAATGACATCAGTTGAATATCCCTATGAAAATAACGGTTTGTTTTATATTGATATATGTAAATTGGGAAAAGTGTCTATTCAACACACATCAAACAATTCTTTCACTTGAGCCAATATCAGTAAAAATAATACAAACTAAGTATGCACATTAATGTAATAGGTATCATTTTCAATGACATCTGGTTATCTTAAGGAAAATTAACACGGTATTTTATATGAAAAGGATAGTTGTTATAACTACTGATGACATTCTCAAATATTTAAAGGTGGGAAGAAATTTACACCCATATTTTCTTGAATTCTTCACATTTGGACATTGGATTGATCACATAGACCAATACAATCAAGTTTTTTATCTGTCAAAATACTCTAATGCAAAGACCTATAAACAGTAGATAAAAATGTATTTTAAAAAAGCAAACTATATTACAAAATTTGTTTCATTATATTGGGAATCTTGCTAAGATCCCCGATCTCCCAAACAAGTGTATGGCAAAGGCTTAAATAAATGAGACAAGTGGTATGATTTTAGGGCTCCAGGAGGATCAAAACCCTCTAACAGAGTTTGGGACTCTGAGGGGTGAGACAAGGAATGTCTCTGGGTGGCCTGTATTTATTTAGTTTTCAAACAAGGAAGGGAGTAGAGTACAAAATGCAGGAAACTGAGCAGGATCTTAGGAGTGGTTCAAGGACATTTCCAAATAACAAACTCTGCTAATTTAGGAGAACTATCTCATGTCAATTTTAGAGAAGTATATTAGGAGAAAATCTTCAGATAAACTTTCAGTACAGGAGTAAAATGCCTGCAGCTACAATCTCTATCTTGTTAACTGGGGCTGGAGCCAGGTGTCCTCAGCTGTGACCTTAATCTTGCTCTTTGAAGTGTCTCTTTGTTCTCAGGTCAGCCATGCCCTGCCCTCCACATGCTGCAGCCCTCCACATGTGTTCAATTTCTAGCTTTAATGGCTCCCAACATTGTTACATCTTGGTATCCACAAAAATTTCAGTTACAAATTAAAGGTGATGGTAAACTTTATAATAAACATAGTAAACATATAGTAAACATAGTAAACATTTTATAGTAAACATAAATCTGTGGGTCCCTGGATTATGTGTATCTACATCTCTGTGAAGGTGTTTCTGTGTGAAATTCACATTTCATTTGGTAGATGAATTAATGTACATTTTCTTCCCAAGTAGAGTGAATCTTATAAAATCTCATCAAGGCTGGAATACACTTCAATCCAAGAATTAATATCTGTTTCTATCTGTTTTTCAGATAGGACACTGGCCTTCTTGTTCTTAGGTCCTAGAACTCAGGCTAGAAATACAACAGAATCTCTAGCATGCTAGCTGAATATATTGGGACTTCTTAGCTCCCTGACACAGAATTTTTTTTACATTGCAATGGTACAAACATGATATAGAATCAGTACAAATTTTTGTTTGAATTTTGATCTTTTGTTCCACTAGTCCTGGATAGCAAGATAGTCTCTCATGGTGCTGGGCAGGGGCAGCCCTCCTAAGCCCCCAGTCATTCTTCCAATCAAGAGGACCAACAACAAGCTGCTAAATTATGATATTTGATAGCTTAGGTATATTAAAGCCTCTTGTTCTTATTGCTTCTGCTTTTCTCTAGAACCCTAAAACACTATTATCACCTCACTTTTGAGGTAAAACTCTGCCCTGCAGCATCTCTGAGAGCTTCCTTTCCAGGAAGCTCCAATTCCTCTTCCAGGATTATACTCCATTACTTCTTTGGGGAATATTTTATGTTTTATATCATGAGTGTCACACTACCTGTGACATTGTACTACAGAGACTTAGAATAAAAATCCCCATTTACTCTCAGTGTACTAATAAGGAACTGTTCTATATAGTTTCTATAATTCTTATATTAATCCTTTGGTGTGGTCATTATAATTCTTGTTTTTATAGAAAAGGAAATCTAGGCATGATTTACCCAGGGCACAGGACTCATAAGTCGTAAATCTGAGTTTAAAGTAATGCAGACTCCAATGTCTGTGCTGCTAACGAATACTCTTATGATTTTAACAATATTCACTGGCATATAAATATACCTTCTGCTGATCTAAGAAATATTAAATCTCATAAATATGAAATCTGATATAGAAATGCAAGTTGAAGAAGATGCTTTAATTTATTACTGTGTCATATTTTTTTCTTTTTTCTTTTTGGTCCGGAAATTGAACACATGATCTAACTCTTTCCATGTGGCTGCTGTGCTGCTGAGCTATCTACCCGGTCCATTCTGTCATATTTTGTAAATAGTAACATCAAAAATTACTAATTCTTCAGAAATAAATAATGTCCCTGTAAATTTTTGAATTCTAATATTCAATGATTTGAATTCAAAACAGTAGTTTATAAAATTGGAAAGTTAAAAATAAACACCGAATTCACAGTAAGAATATATCAACTCAATGTTTCATGTTCCCTTGGCCTCCAATATTTCAGTCATTGGAATAGTTGTAAAATATATATACTTAAGTGAGTATTTTATTTCCCAAAAATGCTAAATACAAAATAAATATAAGCCGATTGATGTGATGATGTGTCATAAGTATCCTCCTCATTACAACCATTGGACAAGCCACATGCTGAAGTCATATAAAAAGAAAATCAAGGAATCCATCGGAGGACTGTGCATGCACAGATGGAGGGGAGGGCCTGACTGCTTTCCAGTCAGTACCTGTTCTGGAATGTATGAAGAGACCACTCCAGAATATCTTTACTATATTAAGCGCTTTGAGGAAGCTGCCAAATCCATAGATTTCCCTCTTAAAAAGAAAATAAAATCCAGTGGAGCCAAATTTGGAGACCATAACTGAATTATACAGTGGAAGTACCAAAACATAATTGTCTTAAATGAAACTCTATTGTGAGAAACCAGAAGTTCCAAATTTAAGTCAGCTGAGGAAGAAGCCAAGCTTTATGTCTATGGCCAATAGACCAAAATAGGAGCGACATGGGAACACAAGCTCCTCTTCCTAACGATAATTACAATCCTTGAGCTGGTCGCCTTTGGTTCAGAGTATAAAAACTCAGTCAGGATGGTGCTGGGCCCAGGTGGTTGAATGATTGACTGACTCGCCTTTTGTTGCCAGATTGGCACATTCTACTACTTTTCCATCCAGCACCTTCTGAACTGGAACACTGCATAAGAGGGGAATGATTATATCACAACAAGCAAAATGAAATATTTGTAATATCTAGAAAGGATCAAACTGAAATATCTGGAAATAGTTTATTAATCAAATAATTACATATTTTCCAACCACTATTGAATATGACGAGTCTAAAATAAGTACTTTTAAGATAAATTATAGTGATTTTTGTGTCTGATAATTAGGGACAGTCCTGAAATATTCTTTGGTAAATTTCTAGATTTTAATAAATTTAAAGACACATAAAGAGCAATTTTAACATAGTGGTATATTTCTTAAAGAGCAAAAGAGTGTTTTAAAACAAATATTGGTGAAATAGATAAATTTATAGGTTTAAAATTATTAAATTAAAGCTAATGTATTTTTCAACAATGGTTAGATTTTCCCCATAACTTCTTAAAGCTGAACAAAACATTCCAATAAATTATGTTAGTATTATACCACTGATACTCTAACATCAATATATTATTTAGAGTGGAATATTTTAAACATTTTATTTTCAGTTTATCCAATTATCAATCAGATTTTAAAATAATAAATAAAACCTAAAGAATATTATGTGCAAGTCTAAGCACTCTTGTTTTTGCCTAATATAGTTTTCACTTGTGAATAATAGGAAAATGTGGAAGACAATTGTGAAAGCATGTTGAGTCTCATGGACAGATAATGGAAATTTATTACTATTTTTTTCATAAGAATACTGTAGAAAGAACATAGTGTCCAGAGATATTACAAGATGATATTATGACATGATGTTATCAGATAACAAAGGATATTGTGAGATGATACATAATTAATTCATTTAATTAACACTATATATATAATATTGCAATTAAAAATTAAACCTGAAAGTAAATTGGATGTGTATTGCTTATTCTAGAAATTTTTTATTAAAGTTATTTGATAATTTTGGTTATTTTACTTGGGTATAATATATTCTGTCATTAGGATTTCAAATATATGACTCAAAAAAATTAGAAGTCCTTTTACCTGATATTTTCTCAGCTTCCAAATTTAATCCTGCTTAAAGCATTTGCATCATAGACTGAGAGTCTTGTTGTCCGTTTAGCCCCATTTTCTATTATATTTCAGAATGGGTTGTTAAAATTATAGCATGTGATAATAGTAACTTTCAATCATATTCAAAGTTTAGTTAATGAATGACTTTAATTTTACATATCACATTTACCTTGATTCCAAATTGTATTATAAGACTTGGCTCCAAATTAAAATAAAAAAGTTTTAGTGTATTTCTCAACTTGAGTTATCTTTTAAAAATTTTTAAATATAAATATGAAACAAAAAATAAAATTGTTGTACCTATATTAATAACTGGGTTTTACTTGCATCAGATTTCTTCAAGAAAACAATGAATACAACAATGAATAATGGGCTAGGACTCTTAGCCTTGAATGTTATGTACATTCTAGATATGATCTAGATTTTTGTTAGTAATTTAACCTCTCAAAATACCATTTCAGTGCACAAATCAAAGAGAACATATTCGTTAATGATTAAAGTTGTGATTCAAAAAAGCATCCAGAAACTTGATGATTTCTAATGAACACTCATACTTAAAATGACAAGGTTCTTATCAGCTATGCCATGTTGTACCCTACTGCAACCATATAACTCATTTTACTCAGAGATTATACACATAGTGATACAAGGAACAGCATCAAGAAATAATTACCAAGGTTTTTTTTATAAGTAGAAAGAAGCATTTTTATAATTGTCACTATCATATTAGCCAAGACTGACTAGTATAAAACTTCTTTTACATATGTAATATGGGTTACTTTACAAGTTTCCATTTTATTTAGATGAATAATTATTATTAACATAATGTGTGAAGCTTAATTTTAATATTCTACCCATCACTAACAGAAATCAGTTGAAAAGTAAGTGATTATTTTCTTTAATGGATATAGAATAAATCTATTATATTAAAGAAAATACAAATTCACTTGCCCAATATTAACTATCAATATTCTCATGAAATCTCTCCATCTTTCTTTAAAAATGACCAATCTTTATAATAAAATAAGTTTGAAAACAGTAATGGTGTACATAATACTAAAGCACTATAGCTTTAACACTGAAATTTATTGAAAAGCTAAAATCATCTAGGAATGTTACTATGGCCTGGTTATGTTTTGAGTTTTCCCAAATGCTCCACCAGTTAAAATTTGATCCCAGACTTTAGGTATTGAGGTGATGGAAGAAATCTAACTCTAGCATTTTAGAGGAAAATAGGAAAGTGATTAGAGTTAGTAAAGGTCATTAGGTTGGAATTCCTATGATTGAAGACTGGAAGATTTCTAAGAAGAGAAATCACATGCACACTTCCAAAGATAAGAAAATAGAGCAGCATAGAAATTAGGTGCTGCTGACTGGGATTGTTGCTCATGATGGTTACCTGAAAATGTTGTCTTTATGTAACTGACAATGGTTGGGAGAGATTTGGAGGAGCAAGGAGTAAAAAACCTAGACTACACTAAGCAAGAAATTATACACAATAATGCTGATGACTCAGAAGATGATGAGACTAGCCAACTAGTCTCTAAGGAAAATTAGGACACTACTAGAAACTGGACTGAAGCTTTTTCTTATTACACTGCAGCAAAATATATGGCCATGCTATGTTCATGTCCTAAAATATTGTGGAAAAACTTACTTGAAAATGATACACTAATTTATATAGTAGAGAAGCATTCAGGTTGTGTGACATGGGTATTACTGGATGTCTTTAGTTAGATTTGTAGAAAGCCTAAGTATCAAAAGAAGAAAAGTGGAAAGATTTGGCAAACCTGCATCTTCACCAAGTAAAGAGAGAAGAAAATAGTACAAGAGCACAAGAGACAACCACTTCTTAAAACAGTTAACATAAAAACAAAACAAAACCAACACCACCAACAACGAACCCCAGTCAGTTTTATCAGAGCAATTAGAAAAAAAGACTCAAATAGGATACAGAATTCTTTGAGAATGTTCCCCATTGTAGTCACACAGACCTTCTAGGGCATAATTGTACCAGGAAACCAGGTACTTTTAGCTGGACACTGTAGAAACCAGAGTGCTCTTAATTAGTCACTCTTTAAATCAGAACTATGAGTAAAAGATGAACCAAGGATGGCACAAAGGTAAAGCAAAGATTAAAGTGTAACTCTTACAAGAGAAAGATGCAGCCGGTGTGCAAAACCACCCTGGGGGAATATCCAAGTACTCTGTGACCACCAAAGCCATAAAGGTGTAATTACTTGAAACCTTGAAGTCTAACCACGCCACAAAAGGCATAAAATGCAAAAATTGTAGGTCCTGGTCATATTGTCCTGCTGTCTTTGATCTTTTTATCTGATTCCTTTTCTACTTGCATAATCTCCCATTTTGGAATAATATTCAAGATACCTTGTGACTGAGCCAGTTAGATGTTAAAAGTACGTAACTTGTTTTGATTTCATAGGTTCATGATTGCAAGGAATTTCCCTTCAGACTATGATGAGGTTTCACACAGTGATGACAATGCTGGACTAAACTAAAAAATTTTTGGTGCAATGATTCTATTTGACATTTTGAGAAGGAAAAGAAACCCTGTAGGCCAGGAACATAATATTATAGTTTGAACTAGAGTGCACACCAAGGCTGTTTGGAAATGTAATTCCTTCAACGAAGGGCTGAGCAGATGAAAACTTGACCTAGTTATGGAGTTTAGAGGTTGGATATTTGGCTGAGGAGATTAGATTAGTTCACAGAATGAAGCCCCAGTAATAAATTCTGGTGGATTTACAAGCAAGAAGAGGCCAGACATATACATGTGCACATGATCACTTTGCTGCCTTTCACAGTAGGAAAGGGGAAGGCCCTATGACCTTCTGGACTCTCCTATTAATAAAACCATCACCAGATGTTACCACTTGACTTTTGACCTTCAAAACAATGAGCCAAAATAAAGTCTTTTCTTTACAACTTGTGCTAAATACGACATCAGTAGTCACAAGAAAAAGACTACTACAAATGCTAGGGTGTGTGTGTGTGTGTGTGTGTGTGTGTGTTTGTGTGTGTGTGTGTGTGTGTATTTACATATTTATGCATTTCAAAAAGATAAAGTTTGTATTCTACAATCTAATGTAATAAGTAATAAATTTTATTTACTTAAAAGGTTATCAGATGAGTTACACAATTTTTTTTCTAAGTCATAAGAAATTTTGGTATGATGTACTTATCTTCAGGGGAGGTAACTGATTACAGTTTTAAAAATTTATCCACTTTTTGCTAAAGGAATATCAAGAAATTCAATGATTTATGTTTAAAAGCACATTCTCAACATATTATGTGCTGAACACTTGAGCCAAGTAACCACACAGATCTTCGAATTGAGATTATTAAGCTACACACTATACTAACAAATAAAATCTGCTCAGATTTGGAGAGCCACTAAAATAACATAATTCTGTAGCTCCTGAGAAAGTTATACTTTGGCTTTAGCACATAGAATGGTAATGCAGCAAGTGAATATTTTTCAGGATAGTTGGACATATATACAAAGTTAGCCACTGAACTCAAAGGTGTTTGTCAAAAGTTTTGTGATAACAAATTATTAAAAATTTATAATAAATTTCTAAGTGACATAACTCAGTTATATTTATTTAGTTAAAAGCATTATGCTGGTATCATTTTTTATTGATAAGTAGTTTTTGTCACTTGGATTTCTCTTATATCTTTTTTCTTTTTAATAAACATTTTAAATTGAAAGATATTAATAAAGTCACTTATTAAGAACCACATGCTTTGATCTTTAGACGTAAAAGTGTTTCTGGATATTGATCTAAATACGTTTCTTGCAGCATTTGCTATCATCTCTCCAACAATAATTCATTTTAGAAATGCTGTATCATTTTCAATTAAGAACTGCATGTCACAAAAATGATATGGTTCCCTGCAACTTTGACTTCCATTACACATTCAGTTATTAAAAATGAGTTCAAGTTTAATTAAATAAACTTAATTAAAACTAGATTAACCCTTTTCATAGAACATCATCCAAGTTATAATAATTGAAGGTCAAAAGGGACTTTAACATTATCCTTAAGCAAGGAGAAACTTCAATGCTGCATTTAATGAGACTGCATTATTAAAATTTAAATGCTTACAGTTACAATTAAAAGATACTCAAGCTATTAATGTATATCTGTTCAGAACTTTAGAGCTTTTTATGGCATTATGATTATAGATAATGTTGAAATGCTTAATTTTTGCCAATTTAAACTAGTCTCGTGGCTTCAGAGTTGACCACTGAATTCACTACTGAATAGACCTTAATATTCCTTGTTCAAAATCAGACATTTAGTAATTACTTAGAAGGAATGATCAAAAATTTTTATTTTTTATAATAACTAATTTTGTTGCTAATATAACATTCAGATAATATGCACTTCTAAAATTAATAAATTAAAATGTTCCATTCTCCTGTATGGTTCCATTCATAGTTATATACCATTTAGTTGAAAAGGTAAGAGATATAATAATAGAAATATTTGTTAAATAAAATATAGTTTAATAAAATATTTAGGCTTTGTTGAATATTTTCTCTAAAGAAGCCTAGATATCATGGAAATGTAAAAGAAATAAATCATTTACATTAGTTTTATACTTATTTACAAGAAAACATAGACATAGTTTTGTAGATTAAACTATAAGTGAAGCTTTAGAAAAAGTGACAATTAGATTCAATTTCTCTTCTTTATAAACTTTTTTAAAAATGTGGGGATACTGTGCACATATGTGAGGAAAAGAAACTCTTTAAAGTCAGGATTTGGTCTGTATTGAAAATGGAGAAATAATCTAGATACACAGGCGGGGAGCAACTAAGGACTGCGCTGAAGTAGGATTTGTAGGTTCACCTCGAGGAAGCAACAGCACTAGTACCTAGAGAGACTGGTTCCTGCTTTTGCTTTCTTGTTCTGAAGCTTTCTTTTTCCACCCCACAATATATTACATAAGTTTCTACTGAAAAATCTAAGCATAGTTTATTGATTATCCAGCACCTTAGTAAGCTTACTTTTCATGGAAGATTAAACCTATAACTAAAAGAGAATGACGAAATATTTTCCTCAAAAACTTGAATCTAGTGAGAGAAATACACAACAAAGGCTCTCTATGTAGTATCATAATATGATTTTACATATTCACATGCATTGTTTTGCACCGAAATTATAAGAATGAGAAAACTGTATAACAAATAAAATGATATAGCAGTTTTTATAAGTATGAGAATCGATTAAAAATACATTGGACATCCAGGAATAAAACAACACTTGCAAAATAGATTTGAAAAAAAATATTATTTTTCTCACAAAAGGAGAAATACAGAACTAGGCAGTCAGAGACTGATGCAAGAGATAGATATTCCAGACAAAACCCTTTGTCCTCTCATTCAACTCCTTACGTGCTCACATTTCTTGATGTAGTAGTAGTAGGTAAAGATCTCCAAGACTAAAGTCATCATTTATCATATGCAGTCATAATAATCTTAATCTCCCTGCAATCTTTGGAGTGAAAAATTTACATAAATAATTAAATAAAATTAATTTGAGAAGCACAGAAATATTTTTAAACCTAATACAAAGGACTAATACTCTGGCAAAGCAAAAATAACCATATTCTCCTCCAGTGCTGTATAATGGGGCTGGGCACAAATTCAAAAATATCCACACAGGTATCATATGTGGGGCAAGTTTTCCAAACCTTCTGATTCAATAATGTGCATGCTTGTGAGGAAAAGAAACTCTTTAAAATCAGGATTTTCTCTGTATTGAAAATGGAGAAATGGGGAGCAGTTTTAGAAACTAGCAAGTTTTAGAAACTAGCAAGATTCTGGTAAGTCAAAAAGAGAAGTATAAGCATTAAGGTTGGTTTTTAGAAGAAAGGAAAGGATTCTGGCCATGTTGCCCAGTCTGGTCTAGAATACTAGGCTCTAGCCCTAAACTTTGGTAGTTTCTATAACTCCTCTCCCTCATGCACCACACTCCCCGCAAACCTTGAATTGCCTTTTTTGTCAAATCCATTCTTCAAGATCTTGTCCTTACCACAGAAAAAAGCTTCTATTCTGGAGTCCATGGAAGCTTCCAGAAACAAAGAGTGCTGCTATGTGTGCCTGGGCCTCCTTGGGCAGAGCAAAAAGCCCAGTGGGCTGGGTAAAAGCAGGCTGGTTAGTTCTGTTCAAACACAGAGGTGGTCTTGGATCACCAACTGGTGATCCAGCAGCCTTACCCTAGGTCATAGTACCCATGCCATTCACTTCGTCTCTCCACATGGGCATTGTGCTATCTCACAGCACAGCAAGAGGGGTGAAATCAGTGTCTTGAGAGACCACACTCAACCAACTTGTATTACAGTGCATTGTTCTAATTGTCTAGTTTTATTATGACTGGATGCTATTCTCCTATGCCTACTTTATAAATTAAACTTTATCATATATATAGGAAAAAAAATATGTAGGGCTCAGGTTTTAGGCACCCACAGTGGTATCTGGGAATCTATCTCTTGAGAACAGGAAAGACGACTGTAAATAAAAGAAGCCATGGTAAGTTTCCCAAGGAAATTTGCAGAATATTATTTTGTTAATTATAAAACTATACCAAACTTATAACTTCAGTTTGTTCCTATATCTTTAACCTTCATTTTTATCTTGAAATTCTGCAATAAACATGCTATTTATTTTATTAAAAACAAGAAGAACCATTATTATTTTCATATTTTTTGCACATTTGTGACGCTTAAAGGTAAGTAAAATTACTTTCAAGAGGGTGTGTAAAATGAAATACTTCATTGTACTATTATTGACCTCATGTTTATATTAGCAGTGTTTAATTCCCCATACCTTCACCATCATCAGATATTTTCAAATGTAAACTTTTGACAGTTGGTTATTTTAATATTACTTTTTATTTTAGTTTATTGTACATGTGTAGTACATACTGTTTGTTTACCTTGTGGGAATTTGGTACATTGAAACACATCTTAATTCCTTTTTTAAAAATCTCTTTTCCCTTTTTTCCCTCCCCTTCTTCCCTTCCTTGAATCTCTTCTTTTTATTTTTTATTTTTTTTTGGGGGGGGCACATGTTTGTAGTACATAGTCCTTACATGTCTTTGTGTGTTTGGTATATAAACATAATACATCCAAATTCCTTTTTGCATTCCTTATCCCTTCCCTGCTTCCCAGTTCTCTCCAGCTCTCAATTCCCTTCTCTAATATACCTGACTCAAGTTCCTCTTGTTATAATGAAAGTGTTGCAGAAGATGCTCCCCCCACAGGCCAGTATACTTGCTTGTTACTTGCCCAGGTGACACTCCTGGTTACAGTTCCCATTACTTTTGTTCCTTAGAAAGGACTGGTCACTGTGATGAATACTGTAAGAATCAATCCCCAGTGGACGAGCTATTCTGGCTCTGTACTTCCTGCTTGCTCTTCCCATATAAGCCCTAGACCATCAGAAACCAGGACCTGGTATTTTGGAAATGATCCCAATCAGTGCCTGATGACATAAATAAAGCTGTCGCCAAATCCTGAGTGTCTTTTCAGTGTTTCTGTTTGCCATTGCAAAAGGCTTTTCAAAATTGTTAATGTGGGCTATTCAAATGATACAGCATGGTTTACTTAGGTTGCAGGCACACCAGCATTTTTTAGATGATCTGGGTTCTCTTGTTACAACTACAGGAGACCATGTACAAACATACACAGTTGTTATCCTCACCAACCATGTTTCACACACTGAATGAGCAGATAACTAACACTCATTTTAATTACATAACTCTGTTTTGAGAATGAATGCTTATTCCCAGTTAAGCCTGAGAAACTCTAAGTTTGCATTTCTGAGCCCATGAAGGCAACCATTGGATGACTACACTCTCGCTGCTTTCTGAGCCTTCTTGTCATTAACCATTAGGCCTGAACTAATGACACAATTACTGCCTTGATGGGATATTCTTCCTACATGTGACCATTACCCATGCTCTGTCTGGCTGGTGGGATTAAGAAATGTGTTGCAGATTAGTCAAGCACAGTTCTGGGTCTGCCTGTGAGGTGTTTCCAGAGATGACTACAATGTAGGCCAACATGGGAGGAGTCTCCCCAGTTCTGGATGACACCACCCGATGCAGTTGTAATCAGGATAGAGTAAAGGGAGAGGAGGAAGAAGTTGGCATGTGCTTTGAAGAGCACCATCTTGACTGTGCATGTCTGTCCTGCCATCACCTGTGGATATTATACTGGTTTATCTTTCAAACAGTCTCAGACAGCAGGTTTCCCAGGAGCTTGCAGGACCTGAGTCTTAGATTGGTGCTAAGTCATTGATCCATCTTGTTCTATGCTTTCCTCCTTGTTTAATTGAATGACTACTGAAAACTCCAGCTATTGAGTCTGTTGCCCTAGAGATCCCTGGAAAGAGTCCTTGTTTGTCAACCAGTTATGTTCCTGCCACTAAGGTTTTAACTGAATTGGTCAATAAACAAGGAACTACATACAGTATGCACATCATGATATTCATACAAAAGAAATGGTCAAAGGATACATCAAGTTGATGTCTTTGCTTTTATTTGCATAACTTTTATATGCATTACTGTATCATATAGCATGACATAGAACTTCAATTTAGTATTCTACTTACAATATGACAAGAAAAAATCACCACATTGCATCAACAAATATACTGTGCAAAATCAAAGCATCTAGACTTTATAACAATATGTACAAAAACTTACATATAAAAAAAGATGGGTCATAAATCAAAGTGATAGAGTCATAAATGGAAACAGCATGCCTTGGTGGTAAGTCCAAGCAGTCATTAAAGAGGTAGGCCATTAAACAAGGAATGTCTGTACACTACGTGACTTAGAGAAGGTGAAAATATATTCACTGGGAAAAAAATCAAAAAAATTCAAAGAGGAATGGTATGGTTTTGAAAAATACACAAAATTTGTGCAGAATACATGAAAATGTTGCAAATAGTATGGAGAAACTAAAGTGGAACCTAGCAGAAAAATATAGGTTTGAGAATTAAAAACTAAGTAAATTTACTTAGCACATGGAGCTGAATGAAGCAAGGAAGAAAAAAATTAGATTTTTCTTTCTGTATTTAGTTTTTGGTGTTCCTTTCCTAAAATTCAATAGGAATAAACTTAATATCCTTCTCTGTGTTTATGCAATAGTACCATCAAGTTTATTAGCATAGAGAGGACCAAATTAGCTAGATAAGTCTTCTAAATATGTTTATTAAAAAATTGATGCAGTAATTACTTGTAAATTATACAGAGAAGGAATAGAAAATGGGGAAATGAGTTGCTATGAAACACGTTGAAACTATTGGAAGTTGTACTCCTTTATATCATTTTTTCTGCATCCTAGAGGTGGAGTCCTAATAAACAACTCATACATTTTGAAGTCTCCTGATCTATTGAACAGGCTTTGATTGCTTATGTATCCTATAGATACTATGCTTTTTGCTCTCAAGTTTACAATATCATGGTCTTAAGAGCGACAAATCAATTATTTGTCTACTGAATGAATATCGTGGTGATGGTGAGTTTGAATGGATTGAGAAATGTCTAGAGAATTGATAGAGCATGTTTCTCACTGTGTATGTCAAACTATGTTCAAAGAAGTATGTTGTGTGAGTTACTAATTGGGACAGATGCACTAATTACGAGTAGGCAGATGAGACAGAAAAAACAAAAGAGAGATGCCTTGCTTTTTCACTAGTGTTGTCCCTGCCCAAATCGACGTGTTTATCTGCTCCTTTTGTCTGTGCATATCAGACCAGATTCTTCGTAGTTGGAACTCTTTCTTGACATTTTAAGTAGTGAGCTGGAGGGAATAGGCTGAACACTGGATTTTTATAGCAGTCTCCATCAAGTTCTGAGGCTACATTTTTTCATACAAAGCAGAAACTGGATTTTTTGACGTGCACAGATGGATGGGCATGTAGGCCCTATTAGTCTCTATGATCATGTGAGCTGATATGAGAAATTCCCTCTTAATCGGTATCTATATCTATGTCTGTTTCTCCTTCCCTCTTCTCTTTCTCTCTGTCTCTCCCTTCTTGCCTCCCTCTCTCTGTTAGAGGCAAGTGTTTTTCTCTCAAGAATTCTAATTAATACTGACTCTAATTCTGATGTTGGTGTTAGAACCACTCTAGCCTTGCTGTTCCTGAGATGTCTCAGAAGCATCGTTTGTACCATCCCAATGGAAAACACTTGGCTTCTTTCTACTGGAGCTAAACTCATTGGCAATTACACACTCCTTGGCAGCATCTTTGCGTGTGGTCTTCTGTCACAGGTGAAAATTGTTTATATATTTCCCATATGCTTTCTTGTGCTCCTGTAATTTGGCTAAAACAACATTATTGGTCATGTCACAGTCTTCATGTTTTACTATCTGAAAATACTCTTGGGGAGATAAACTATTTTATGACTTTTAAACTTGGCATCCCACAATCAGGGCATCATATTTTTTGCAACATATAACAAGAGTGACTTCTAATCCTAATCTAATTTTCAAGCATTCTCTTTCATCCAAAACTTCACCAGCACCTTTACTGTCATATTTACATCAATATTCTAGTTTTTGAAACTTTACCAGAATCACTCGTTAACTCCTACTTGTCACATTCTTTGGCTATTCTAACTTGCTCTTTCAAGCTTTTCTAAACATCCATTTTAAAAGAGTGTAATGGCTTCTCCACATGAATAGGTAAAATTCCAGCTAGCCTTTCCTCTTGGCATTGATTTCTTGTGCTTAGTCAGATGTCCACCATTGTAACAGAATATCTGAGAAAAGTAACCAAGAGAAAAGACTGCTGTGGGCTCACAGTTCTGGAGGCTTCCGTTCAAGGTCATTATTGCTTTGAGTATCTGGTAATCACAGGGCCTCCAGACTAGGCAATAAAGCTGAACCACCTATTCATAAACCACACAGAAGAGAGACCAGAAAAGGGAGTAGGTTTCCATAACCACATTTTGGAGCCGGTAACAAATGACCTAAATGTCTCTCACTTAGCACTGTTTCCTAAATACGTACAATGTATTCTGAAATCACTATTTTGGAAAGAAAATATTTTAATACATAAAAATTTGTGGGAAAGTATCCATGTTCAAACCATAGGAAATCTTGTCTCAATTCTTTTTTGTTCTGAGATTAAAATAACTCTCAATGTATAACTATAAAGCTATTTTACCCACAGCTACATACCACATATGGATAACTGAAATTTCTAAGAACCCCTTTATCGTGACACATTATTATCTTTACCAGGACTCACAAGGGTTAACAAAGGAGCCATAGTAATTTCTAATCTTCTTTTAGAGACAAGAAACACTTTTTTCTTTATATCTGAATTATATTAAAATTTATATTCTCATGCTACCACAACATGACGTCAAACTACATAGGGATAAACGAATTAACCATTTTCTTATTAAAAGATAAAATGAGAGATAGTTTTTCTTTTCATCTTTTCTCCCAGATGATTTTGAAAATTAAACTCATAAATAAAATAGGCATGGAGCATATCACAGTTTTTACAAAATCCCTAAACAATTGGTTTATGATATGTGATTGAACTTTCTGCTTACTCTAATGGAGAGATTAATAACATTATTTCTCATTACTGAGACATGTCAATCCTGTAATATATTTAACTTTTCCATAACATACTTTTCTCTTTGACTCAACTAAAATTGTAGTAATTGCCCTTTTCTTATCTTTTTCTGCTTACTAATTGTGAATTAAGTATTATTATTGCAATTTTTGCTCATTTTTGGATGAGAAAAAGATAGCTAACTTACATTGAAATAAATTTCATTTCAAAGCACCTTTGTAAGAACTTTTCTATAATTTTACTTTGCTAACATGTTCACAATTTTTTTTCTAGATGAAATTAAATTCTGAATAATTCTGTAGTTCTAAGTGTGTAGTGCTACCAAACATGTTTTTGGTGAACAAGGGAGAGGAAGAACAATAATTGAGAAGCATAACATTTGATTGTTGTCTTTATTCCATTTGTAATTATTTCTAATATTCCAACAGGTTAGTTTATTAGTTATGTAAATAAATGATTCTAGAGAAACTAGATATCCCTATAAAGAAGACTGAAATTTGACCTGTACAAAAGTCTACTTAAAATCAATCTAAGTTCTAAACGTAAGACTTGAGATTACTTGCAGAAAACAAGGGAAACAGATCAAGACACTAGAATGGCAAACATATTTTATGAATTCTTCCCAAAACACTGAAAACAAAAGCCAAACAGGTAAGTGACAATATACCCAATTTAAATAAATGTAAGTGTAAATAATGTATACAATGTAAATAAAAACAATAGTAGGAGAGACAACTTTTATAACTGGAGGGAAAATGGACAAACTGATCACAAAGATGCTCTCTGAGTGGCAGAGAAGCCATAGAAATTTGTAAAAAGATAAACTGATACCTTGAATGCTACGTCAAGAATTTTGAGCATCTATATTGATTTTCCAAATAGTTTTCAAATGTGTTTTGTGTGATCAGGTTTGGAAATTTCACTGGTATCTGGGTTTGATCTAATAAGAAAAATACTTAAGAAAACATTTTTTTCAGTGATAACATTCATAGGTGCATCTGATTTTTCATTCACTGAAAGGGGCATAGAGAATTTATAATTTCTCAATTATGATGTATGACTTTAATTTGCAAACCAAGGTGAATTGAAGGAATTCATATGAAAGCAATTATGAGACTGTCAGAAAATCCCATAAAATATTGATCTTCTCTGTAACTTATGGGAATTTTATGAAAGCTTAAAACAAGTATAGGAAAGATATTTAAAAAGACCACCTTTGCATAAAAATATAACTCCTATAGTTCTCCAGTATTTGTGCCCTTTCCCTAAAAGCATGTTGAAAATTTAACCTCAAGATGGTGTTATTAGAGGGTAGGATATTTAAAGTGATGATAAAGTCATGAAGGAAGAACTATCGTGAATAGTATTGATGACCTTATGTAAAAGAACCTATTCCTGGTGTAATGGATTCCAGCCATGTGATTGCAGACTGTGATTCCAGCCATTTGTGAGGCTGATGCAGGAGTTTTGAAAGTCCCAACTGAGATAACTTAGCAAAACTCTATCTCGAAATAAAATGAAAAACAAGACAAAATAAAACAAAAGCAAAGTAAAAAAGAAAAATAACAGGATGTAGCTCAACACAAAAGGCTTTTAAAGTTCAAACCCCAGTAACGCAATGAATACGTACATAAATAAATAAACACTCAGAAAATGCATAGTCCCACCACACTTGGATGCAATAAGATGTCACTTGTTAACATAGGAAATACACCCTCATTAGTCATGAGATTTACTAGTACCTTGATCTTGGACTTTGTAACCTCTGCAGATATATTTTTCTTTCTTCTACTTTTCACAAATTCCCCAGTTTTGAGTAATTTGTTAGAGGAATCCAGATTATGACCAAAACTCTGGTATAAATAGCCAAAAAATTGCCACTATCTCAGTATTATTCACCAAAAAAGGAGAAATCTCTAAGGAATTAACTAACACAAATTTCTGGAATCTTGGGTATGTTAGGTAAATATCAATACAAAGGTTTACAAAAAACTTGCCTGGATTGGTTTATTTTAATATTTTACTTTCCTTTTAATTATTCAAAATCAGAGAGTAAGATTTTATGTATTATTATGTATGCCCTCTTCCATTCTTGCTGACATTTGTTCACATATAAGAACATAGTTTTTAATTGTTGGTTGGTTGGTTGGTTGATTTTGAGAAAATGTCTCACTAGATGTTCCAAGCTGAACTTGAACTCACTGTATAGCTCTGTTTGACCCTAAATCTCAGCTGTCCTCCTGCCTTAGCCTCCCTAGTACTGGAATTAAAAGCATGTGCCACTATACTCAGTTACTTTTTAAACAGTTGGACTCCTATTTCATCCATTTCCTTTTAACTGAAAAAGTTATTTTTCCATGGATTTGAATCTTTCTCTCTCTGTCTCATTATTATGAGTGTGTGAACATACTTATGTCAATCTTATATTTACTTTGAGAAGGATATAAAATGCAATTTAGAACATTTTCATAATTTGGTTTTTCTATCATGATTTCAATAATTCATGCAAGCATAGGCAAAGCTTAGCTCAACTTTAAAATTTAAGGAATTTTAATAATACTGTAAATAGGATAGAAGCATTTAAATTACTCAAACAATGCAATAAGCTTATTAGTTCTTAGTGAACTGAAATATTGGCTTTTCCTAAATTTCTTTTTTACTTTTAATTTTTAATATTATTAGTACATGTTTAAAGTACATGATTATCACATTATCATGGGGAATTCATACATGAATATAGCACACCTTAGAAATAAATAAAAATTGTTTTAAAACATGTGTGACATAGTTACTCCCTTTTCACAGTAAACAAAGACACTATAGTCAAATGAATAGAAAGAATGTGGTTGTTTCAAATTGTAACCATAATTCATCAGATTTAGTATAAAAGAAGAAACTAACAAACATTTCTATTTGTATATATATGTTATAATTTCTTCATTTTTAAAATAAGTTATGCTCCATAACTAAAGTATGACTAAAAGTCTGGCAAGAACTTTGAAGCACTAGTTATACACAGCAAGTAATAGAATTCTCCATAATTAGTTTAAAAACCAAGTAGAAGAAACTACTCAGTAATAAAGCATTCTTGATAAATATTTTATATTACCATAGAGATACAAGTTGTGCAATTTGATATATGATTTGTAATATGTACACTATCTATTTACTAAATGATATACAAGCTTTTTACTTAAAAATTCATTTCATTTTTTGTCATTTGATATAAAAATTTACTTAATAAAACCCTCAAATAAAGAATCCTTCTGGCTTATTACACAAGGGCATTTGATGTGATTAATATAGTTTAAAATGTTAGGGTTAACAAAATGGTTCACAAAATAGACACTCCCCCAATCAAAATGGTCTCTTAACAAACTTATCTCTCTAAATTCTTCCTTTCCACTAATATTTTTAAAACTTATTACATTTTTTCATACTTCATTGGCTTATTACTGTCCACTCCATACTGAATTCTAGATGAGATCATTAATACCTCCATCCTATTAAAATTTTTGTGATGACCTGACTTACAAATTGCTCTTCTGTATATTTTTATGTGAAATTAACTTAACTATTTTGCCCTATATTCATGTGAAAGCTTATTTTCAAACACCTTAATTTTCAGTTGGGCATATATTTTATTCAAATTCTCTCCTCTCTTCATTATCCAATGTCACTAATAACAAATTGTGCTTTTGCTTTAAAAACTCTCTGTGACTCTAGGGAGAGAGTGAATCATAATCTCTCCATACTCTTAAATTATTATATGTCTTTTATTTTATCTTATTTTTGCCATATTTGTATTTTCTCCTAGGTTTAGATCTCTTGGAAGACAAAGCTCATGTATTAATCATGAATACAGCATCATGGTTAAGTAAATAGTATATTTCCAACAATATTGCAGACAAAATGAATTAAAGATTTAATACATTTATGAGGGAGCGTATCTTTCATAGTTTCATTGACAGAAAGTTTCTTACTTTACCCACTACGAAAGAAGTCATTATTTTTCCTCTTTTTATAAACTATACGGATTTCCTTACACGAGATTATTCTTGCCTGAGTTCCCACAAACCAATGAAAGAATAAGCTGCTTGAATTTAGAACACCAACGTAATTAGCATTTCATTTTCCCAGAGAGGAAATAAAGGTCCTAGTTCATTCACCGCAACACTGATTTGGCACTCTCCTTGTCTCAGGATTGAATAACAGAAGGACACAGATTATTAAACAAAGTGCTCTCTACCCTGATTCTTCAACTCTTTGGCATTTATTTCCACATTAATCCTAAATATCATTTGTTTCTCAAAAAAATTCAGTGAAGGGTCTATCTATATAAATTGTGTATCAGTCAGAATTATTAACAGGGAAAAACACAGCACAGAGTAGCTAACTCAAGAAATGTTTAAAAGATACCTGGTAGACCAGAAAATGGCTAGAAAGGGAGCAGACTGAACTGTGAGTTTTTGGAGTTCTAGAGCTCACCGGAAGATCTTTCCATGAGGCCCACACTTCTCTGTTTCTGAGCACATTCATTCTGTCCCACAGTACTGGGGCAGGACTGACGCCATATTCTTTACCACCTTGGTTTCTGAAAGCCAACA
>PVJX010026576.1:0-25622 GCA_004027295.1 Dolichotis patagonum | reverse complement strand
CTACTAAGTCAATGCTCAAAAATCAATAGCATTCCTGTACACAAACAAAAAACTCACTGAGAGAGAAATTATGGAAATATCTCCTTTCACAGTAGTATCTAAAAAAAAATGAAATCCTTAGGAATCTACCCAACCAAGAATGTAAAAGACCTATATGCTGAAAATTATACTACACTAAAAAAATACATTGAAGAGGATATTAGAAAATGAAAGGATATTCCTTGCTCTTGGCTAGAAAGAACCAACATTGTGAAAATGGCCATACTCCCAAAACTGTTACACAGATTTAATGCAATCCCAATCAAAATACCATTGACATGCCTCACAGATCTAGAGAAAACACTTCTAAAATACATTTGGAAACAGAAAAAACATAGAATAGCAAAGGCAATACTGGGCAGCAAAGGCAAGACAGGAGACATCTCAATTCCTGACTTGAAACTATACTACAAAGCCACAGTGATAAAATCAGCATGATACTGGCAAAGAAATGGACCTGAGGATCAATGGAACAGATTAGAAGATGCAAACACAAGACACTTAGCTACCTTATATTTGACAAAGGGGTAAACATTAACTGGAAGAAGGATAGCCTCTTTAATAAATGATGTAGGAAAAATTGGCTCTCCACATACCAACAACTGAAACTAGACACATGTCTATCACCATGCAATAAATTTTGACTTTAGTGCTGAAAATTATACTACTCTAAAAAGGAGATTTAAGAGTATATTACAAATAGAAAGATATCACTTGCTCTTGGTTAGGAAGAAACAACATTGTGAAAATGGTCATACTCCCCAAAATTGTTACATCTTTAATGCAATCACAATCAAAATACCATTAACGTACCTTACAGATCTAGAGAAAACACTCCTAAACTTTATTTGATAATAGAAGAGACCTAGAATAGCAAAGGCAATTCTGGGCAACAACTGTTAGGCAGGAGACATTACAATTCCGGCTGTGAAATTATATTACAAAGCTACAATGATAAAATCAGCATGGTACTGACAAAGAAATAGACCTGAGGATCAGTGGAACAGATTAGAATATGTAAACACAACTACAAAGACACCCAGCCACCTGTATTTAATAAAGGGGCTAAACATATTCACTGGAAAAAGGATACCCTCTTTAATAAATGGCACTGGAAAAATTGGCTTTCCACATACTGAAGACTGAAAGTAGAGCCATGACTATCCCCATACACTAAACAAAAGTCAAAATGGACCAATGATCTAAATATTTAAATAGAAAAACAATCTACTGGAAGACAAGGTAGGTAGAAATCTTGAAGATATAAGGGTAGATAAAGAGTTTGTGAACAAAATGCAAACTGCACAGAAAGTACTGTATAGAATCAACAACTGGGATCTCTTCTTATTAAGAAGTTTCTGTACTTCAAAAGAAATTACCAACAGAGTGAAGAGAAAAATCACAGAGTGGGAAAGAATTTTAGCCAGCTGTACTTCAGACAAAGGACTTATATCTAGAACATATAAAGAACTGAGAAACATCAGGCCTTCCAAATTCAAAGATTCATCCATAAATGGGCATGTGAGATGAACACACACTTCTCAGATGAAAAAATACAAATGGCAAATAAGTACATGAAGAAATATTCAACATCACTGGTCCCTCAAGAAATACAAATTACAGCAACTTTCAGATTCCATCTCACTCCAGAAAAAATGGCTGCCATCAAGAAATCAATCAATAACAAATGTTGGCAGAGCTGTGGGGGAAAAGGAACACTTCTCTGCTGTTTGTGGTAGTGCACACTGTTGTGGCAACTATGTAAATTATTATGGAGAGTCCTAGATAACTAGGATTGGAAGTCCCATTCAATCCAGCTATTCCTCTTCTGAATATTTTCCCAGAAATATTGAAAACAACATGTGACAGTGATATATGTGTGTCCATGTTTATAGCAGCACAATTTGTAATAGCTAAGGTTGGGAAACAACCAAAATGCCCATCAACTGCAGAATGGATGAAAAAGATGTGGTATTTTTATACAATGAAATATTACTCAGCTATTAAAAACTTTGATCTTGAGGCTTTTATAGGTAAATGGAGGCAACTTGAGACTATATTTATAAGTCAAATCATATTCACATTTATAAATATATTGTCTCCCTATTGTAAAAATAAATAATAATAATAAGCTGAAAGTGTAATATGATTCAAAATGTACAATAGATGTTGTAATAATGAATGAAAAAGAAAAAGCTCAAAAGGAAAGAACAATTGAGATAGGAGAAAGGTGAAATGGAATAAAGGAGAAGATTATATATATGTAAGTGTACACATATACCTGTATGTATGTATATGTGTGCAAGGCAGATAACTATACTATGAATTCTGTTAGTTCATCAAAAAGAACAATTTGTGCTGTCATTGTTTGATCATTTATTATGCCTAGAACTTATAACCTTAACAACTAATCCTGATAAAATATTCAATATATTAATTAGTATTGATTTCTTACATTTTTTTGAAATTCTGTAATATTTGCATAATTTTGTTTTACTTTTTTGAAGTAAATAAATAAATTTAATAAATTATTTTTCTAGAAGATTACTCAATTGTCACAGAAGCATTTTTCAATAATTTATATTATAATGAATACATCTCATCTCTGTCACAGCCTAAATTTCAATGGTTGGTCCTATTCCTGAACTCTGTTTTGCACTTCACTGATGTGTCTATTCATGAGTTAGTAACATTCTATCTTATTAGAATTAGTTGTAATTTTTTTTCCCAGGACCTTTTTGAGGTTTTCCTTGGGTATATTTTCTTCTTAGTTTTTTCATATAACTTTCACTATTATCTTTTTTAGGTCTTAAATAAAACCTGATGATATTTTAGGGAGATTTTTTTAGCTATACATTAATTTAATAGATGATTAACATTATTATGATGCTGATTGTTCATTTTCAAAAAGATTGTGAGCTTGTATATTGTTTGAGATGCATTGCAATTATCAGTGAGTCTGTACTTAATTTCTTGTTGACTATTTTTCATTAAATTTATTTCTAGGTTTTTATTATTTTTATTGTTGCTGATAGAAAGGGAGTTTATTTTTTTTACCTTAAAGAGAATACAACAAACAAAACAAAGTAAGTCAGAAGAGAACAATGCAAGCAACACAGGACTTCAAATCAAGACAACAGGAAATCAACAATGGCTACAATAATGTCCCCAATAATGTCCCCTGTTTTCTTCAAAATAGTTGTCCATACCTTCATGCACAATAAAATCAAACAATACAAAATAGTATAAGAGCAATGAAAATGAAATAATGAAAGCACTATTGGACTTCAAAATAATACAATAGGAAATCAACAATGGATACCATTATGTCTCTTGTTTTCTACAAGATAGTTGTCATACTTTCATAATAATGAAATCAAACAGAAAATAGACTAAAACTAATCAAAACAAAAGAATGAATGCATTAAATGACTTGAAATAAGATAACAGGAAATTAACAATGGTTGCTATAATATCTCATTTTCTTCAAAATAGCCATCTATATATCATACATTATAAAATCAAATAAAACATAACAGAATAAAACCAATCAAAACAAAAAATAAAAGCATTATAGGACTTCAAAGCAAGATGACAGTAAATCTATAATAATCTACCATAATGTCTCATTTTCTTCAAAATAGCTGTCATCGCCACCAAACATAATAAAATCTAACAAAACAAAATAGAATAGAACCACTTAAACAAAAGAATGAAAACATTATAGGACTTCAAAACAGGAGACCAACAATGGTTACCATAATGCATCCTATTATCTTCCAAATAGCTATACACCATCAGACACAGTAAAATCTACCAAAACAATATAGAATAAAAGGAAACCTAACAAAATTATGAAAACAATACAAGAATTTAAGACAAGACAATAGTAAATTAAAAAATGATTATCACCTTTCCCTCCTAGGTGATTCCTCTCCACATCTCTTTCATATCAACTGTGACAGTTGGGTCCCACAAACTCCTATTTTATACAATAAGGTTCACATGTATGAGTTTAAATTGTTTTGCCCATGACCCCTGCTTCTTCACTGATACCAGTCACTCTTAAATTATTTCTCTTTGCATTATCTTGGAGCCATGGAATTGTTATTTCCTTATTCCTTGTTATTTTTAAGTGATCTTTCCTTTCATGATTACCAGCTGTGATCCTGTCTTCAAGGTCTGAAAGTCTATCTCCAGTATCTTTCAAATGATTTTGCCACTTTTCAATCAACTGTTTAATTTCCTAGATGTTTCTTTGAATCTGTTTCTTGTATTGTAAGTTTTTCCTATATTGTTCATTCAAGATTTCCATCATTTTCTTATGCTGCTTCTTCTTCTCTCTTTTTTTTTTTTTTTGTATTGGGAATGGACCTCACTACCTTGTGCTTGCCAAGCAGGCACTTACACCAATGATGTAAATCCCCAGCCCAGTTCCTCTTTTTATCTATGTGTTCTTTAGATATGATCAGCAATTCTTTCAGTATGTTTGTTATTTCTTCTTTTATCTGAGACATTATTTGTGATCTTATTACTTTTACAGTCTCATGAAGTTGTGTTTTTACATCAGTTGCTATCCTCTTGGAGATTTCAGATGTGTGAATTCCATTTTCTTCCATGACTATATTTTCCATACTTGTTCTATGTGGGCTAGAGGTCTGAGGTTGCCTTTTGCTCTGTTGGCTTGACATTTTCCCTGTGTTCCTCCAACAAGCTGATTGTGGGATCATAGGCACTTCCTACATTTGCATAGGCATAGGGAAATGGGACAGACACCTTGGTTTTTCTGACCCCAGGTTCCCAGGGAGGTAGCATGTTATGTGGTAGGTTTCTCCAGACAAATGCAGCTACTCTGGGTCTTCTCTGATGGTCAGGGGTGTGTGGTGTTGGGACTACCTCTTCTCTTAGCCTGCATGTCTGCACTGGGACTCCCGTGATGGTGGCAGGCACACAAGGGTGTGTTGTGTCTGATTCTCCTAGAGGCCAATGGCTATCGAAAGGAAGCAAGGATCTCCAATAGTGGCCTGCAGGTGCATGGGGCTTACCTAGATGTGTGTGAACACTCATGCTGGCTACCTCAGAAAGCAAGTCTTCTGATGGTGGTGCAAGGCAAGCAGATGTGGTCTGGCTGGGTCGCTGTTCCCATGCTAGCTCTATAAAGGGAATTTTAGAATAATTATTTTCCCAATGGTTCGATTTATCTTTAGGCAGGCAACAGATTTTGGTATAATTTTATATTCTGACAACTGACAGAATTGTTTTTATGCTCTTCTTTCACTGTCTTGAATTTTCAAGTAGACAAATTATAGTATAAGAAGATAATCATGTTCTACATTTATTTATATAAATTCTGCTTCTGCTTTATCTATTTTCATGTCTAATACCTAAGGAAAATAAATTTACTACTAGGAGAATTAATGGGCCTTATTGCCTTATCAGGAATATTAGTTAAATTGTTTTCTAAGAGTTCTCCAATAATCATGATGCTAGGTTTTTGTATGAACGAAATATATTTCTATTTTGAATATTTTCTTATTCAAAAATAGGAATTTTCAATTGTCTTTCCATCCACTGAGATGATATGGGTTTCTTTAAAACATTAAGATGTAGCTATTTTAACATTGACTCATCCTAACACACCTGGTATAGGTTCTATTTGGTCAACTTATATTATGATTTTAACACTTTGTTTGACTCTCTTCACTAATTAGACAACAATAGGACATCTTTGTATGTAGAATTTTCCAAACTGAATGTCACTTGCTTTATAGCTTTAAAACTCTACAAGTGCATACATAGAATCTCTCTCTCTCTCTCTCTCTCTCTCTCTCTCTCTCTCTCCTTTAAGGCAAAAATATATTTCTAGTCCCAAAATTCAATACATAATTTCTAGCAGAACATTCTATAGAAAATTTTCAAGTTACATTGTGCTCAAAATTGGCACAACCTGCAGATTTCAATAAAGAAAATATGCACTATAATATGCATATTTCACATGTCAGCTTTCCACCATTTCTTTTTCTACTTTTTCTTTTTCTACTTTTTCTTTTCCACTTTTTCACTTTGATTGTTCACCTGAATTTATTCCAATAAATACTGGGTGATGCCAATCCAGGATAACATCTACACAGTAGTAAAAAGGTAAAAGTACTATTCCATAGTGAAGTGTGATAGCCTCAGAAACATTAAGTGGACATTCAAATGTCAGAAAATGATGAAGGCATGGGGCTGCAGAGTCTGAGCTTGCTGGGCAGGGAATACATGAAGGGTTTGTGAAGTGGTTCAGTATGAATAACACTCAGAGAAAGAAAGCTTTACACGAAGTTTATCTATGTAGCAAAGTACAAATAAAACAGTCATGTGTGGAAGAGAAGCAGCAAAAAACAATGGAATATTTATTGTATTATGCAAAATATAAAAAATACATAAGTAACTATAAAAGAGTTCAGTTTCTCACTATCAGAGAGAGACAAGTATTGAAAGAGAGATTTAAAAAAATCTTGTGCATTACATTGGTTTTTCAGGTACCAATCTAATCTTCTGGTTTTCATATAGATATCTACATAATTAAACTGAAATGGAAAATGCCTTTGTGTTTACACAAAATACCTTGATCTGTTAATTGAAACAACTTGTATCCTTAGACATTTCAAAAACAATAAACACATTTTGCCCAGTACAAGAGCAATACTAGCAAGCCTGAAATAACTAGTGATATGAAATAAAACCAGCGCTCATAATATGAGGATGTACATCAGAGCAAACTTGAACAGTTCTTACTGTTTATAACACAGGTACTCAGAGATAATTTGAAGATCAAAATGAACAATTACCCCATCAAATTATAATCCATCATACAAAATAAAAATCAATCAATCCATATTGATATGTTAGATCATGAAAGCTAGATAAGGATCAGGATATTTAGAAGGCTGCACAATTACAAAAATATAATTCAATCCCAGATATTTATTGATTATAAAGAGTGAAGAGTAATTTACAGTGAAAAATTCTAGTGTACATCAACTTTAGTTTTATTTTATTTTTTATTTTAAAAAGGATAAAACAGAACAAAACCAATCAAAACAAACCAGTGTAAGATGCAGGACTTCAAAATATTACAGGATCAACAATAGTTAACATAATGCCTTTAGATGTCTTCAAAATAGTTGCAGATAACTTGGGGCATAGTAAAAATCAAACAGAGCAGAATAAAATTGAAACAGTAAAAACAAAACAATGAATGCAATAAAGGATTTCAAAACAACTAATAGTAAATCCAAAATTGCTACCATAATATATCTTGCTATCTTTGAATTACCTGCTCCTGCCATAGTATTTAACATGATCAAATAAAACAAACAAGAATAAAACCCAAACCAACAAAATAATGGAAATGATATAGGACTTCCAAAACAATACCATATGGAATCAACAATGGCTAGATCCTCCTAGATGCCACACTGTGTACTGCTATCCTCTGAACCTATGATGAGACCACTGGCCCTAGACCTTCAATTTTAGTGAAACACTAAAGCACTACAAGCATCCAATTGCATTTCACCTCAATAACTATCATCACTGCCTGTGTTTTTGTGGATAACCCAGCATCTTGCAGGGATGGGGGTGGGAAATGGCACTTCTTGTATTGCCAGCCCACACAATAGAAAGGACTAGGGTCTGGCTTTGCCCAGTCAGGTGGCAGCCTGTGCATGGCACTGGTTCCCAGACTCAGTTTCTTTGCTGGTGTGCCTTTGTTCTCTCTCTCTCCAGTGCACGAATTGTGTTGACTCATGGGGAGAGGTTTGAATCTAGCTGTTCCGGAGTTCAGCAGTGGCCCATGCATGGTGCTGGTTCCCAAACTAGGTTTATTAATATGCTGGTGTGCCTGTGTTCTTCCCCCACCCCAGTCTGCAAATGGTGCTGACTCCTCAATGCTATCAAGTAACCAAAGATAAAGTCATCAGTTAAGGGATAAATTAAAATCATGGTTCACTTGATAGGATGTAAAGAAAAGAATACAATATCACTTTTTAAAATAATTTTTTAAGGAAAATAAGCAGCTGTAATTGATTTTTAGTCATGATTAGATGAATTCATACTGAGGGTCATTACACAAAATAAAATCTTGGGCCGAGTGTGTAGCTCAGCAGCACAAGTGCCTGCCTGGCAAATGCAAGGTCCTGAGTTTGATTTCCAGTATATCACTTAACTTGAGTAAGTGATAAAACCTGAGTTTGCTTTGAAGATTAATTAGAGCAAAGTCTTTAGGCACAACAAATAAATCCTAAAGTATCTAAGTTTAAAGTTATGCTTTAGATCTTAAATGCCCTACAAAAGTCTCAAGTTGTCAGAGGTAAACATTTTTTAATCTGATTGGTTCATGGGAGCACTATATTCATCAATGAATCAATTCATTGTTGAGTTTATAATTGAATGTACTATTAGAAGTGGAGCCTCTTTTGAGGTGGTGGGTCACTGGGGGTGTGCATTTGAAGATATGTTTCTCTCTGTCTCTTGCTAGCTCTCCAGGTTTACTTAAACCATAGATTAAGCAGATTTATCCACTAGGTTCTGCTGCTATACTATTTTGGCTGTGGAGACAAAAGACCATGAAATGAACCCTCTAAAACCAGGAGCCATATAAACCTCTCTTCCTTTAAGTTCCTGCTGTCAGTCAATGTGTCCCAGGAATAAAAATATAATTAATGCAGTGAACTATAATTATTTCAACCAATGTTTCTAAACAAAACCAAATAGATTTTATTTACTATTCTCAAAACATTCTATAAGATTAAAAATGTTTCAAAATTTTAAAATAGCATAAAATTGTATTACAATGTTAAATATCTGACTTCTGGAAAAATGAAGTACACGTATATTTTCTTATTTTTCCTGCTAAGTATAATTACAAATCTATACATTATGTGAACCAAAATGAAATTCTGAAGTGGGAGTAAAGGTAGAATTTTTGGTGAAATTAAGACCTTGTCTATACATAAGATTTCAACCTAAAGAAAATTATGCCTGGAAACTGACCAGAAAATACCTCAAGGAAAAGCCTGGTTTAGCCAAATGTCTAGGAAAAGGGTAGCCTGTCAGATGGAATTATAGACAATAAATTCTCTACTTCTGTGGAACACAAAAGAAGAAATTTAACCACACCCATTCCAACAATGATCGAGTTGAGAGATGGGATTTTCATTTATGTTAGCCACCACCAATCTTACCATGAACACTAGTGTCAGTGGAAAAGACATAAAAATCCTGAACTTCCTCCTTACTCAATCTTAGGTGTAAGGAGTCCTTTTTCTCTCTCCTAGGTGGTATAAGAGGTGGCCTACGCCATCTGTTCTATACAGAGACCATGAAGGAAGGCACAACTGCCCCCCGCCCAACATAAGTAACATCACACTTTTCTGTTAATAAATACCAACTAGAAAAATCTTTATTTTCTTTCTTTAAAAATTTTACTAAAACTTGTAAGTTATAAGTTAAGAATATTTTGTTGAAAAAATTAATGTAAAATACATACTACACTGACTTGGTGAATAGGTATATCACATGCCTGAAAAAAATGCCAATTTCAAGACAGTGTTGTTATAAGTCTGTCAGACTTTAAACGGGGGGGGATCTGACAGAGAAATACAGACAGAGAGAGAGAGAGACAGAGAGAGAGAGACAGAGAGACAGAGAGAGAGAATGAGAGAGAGTGAGAGAGAAAAAGGAAGAATGAAGAGACAAAGGATAAGGAAGCAGAAGAGAAATGTTCAACATTAAGACACAGTCTAATGAATGCATATGATTTTAAAGAAAGAAAAATAAAGTTCTGAACATTTAGGATGAAAGTTCTATGTAATTTATAAGACTTAGAAAAATATCTTAATCAAATTTTGGCAGTAATGATTTACAGCAAAAAAATTTCAGTAATTCATCTAACATAACAAAAGTAACTATGAAATAGGCTTTTATTTCTATTCTGTTAGGAACAAGGCAGTCAGTTTATGAAGGCAAAAGAATAGTGATACTCACTAAATCCTTATTTCACGGTAGAGTAAGACTCTAGGGAAAGAACAAGGTATGTAATGGTGTCCTACTCTGGTTATGTAGGGAAAATACATTTTTTAAAAAAGGAAGATGAAGGAAAGAAAATGCAAAAGTAGAATAGTTTCACAGATTGCCTGAAAACTTTTATCTAGGATGAGATATTATTACTTCAGATCAGACAATGAAAGAGTGGAAAGAAGTGGTTATTAATTGATTCCAATTTTTCCAGTAGTAGGGAATCAAGAGAAGATGGCTAAATTAAGAAAGCAAAGGAAAGAAAAAACTAAAATATAAGGCAAATATTTTATTTACATATTTCTTATTTAAGAGAAAAAAAGACAGAATAAAAAACAAAAAACATGAGACAAACAACAACAACAAATCCAAAAAATAGCAGTATAGATTTACAAAATAACATGATAAGAATTTGATAGTGATTGTAATGTTGCCTATTGTTGCCTTCAAAATGGCTGCTTAGATTACTAGATTTTAGACATGTAAAATTGACCTAATCATATGAATGTAAACAGTTCTTATTTAATAACTAATACAATTAATAGTATAGTCATTTTACCTATTTTATGTGTATATATGCCAATTTGTGTCTTTTGCCTTTTCCCTTCCTTCTTTCCTCCTTTCCCCTATCCAAGTTACTTTTTCTCTTTGAATGGTATCTTACTCTTACACAATTTTTATTGTAGATTTTGGATCATATATACCTTTTCAATTTCTTACACTGAGGACACAATATGGTATTTACACATGTGAGTTTGATTTATTTCACTTATAAGCATAGTCTCAATTCATGTCCATTTACTTATAAATGTCTTGATGCAATCTTTCTTTATAACTGGGTAACAACTCATTGCAAAAAAAAAATCTTTTTTATCCAGTCCTCAATTGTGGGCACATATGTTGTTTCCAAGGTTTGACTATTACAAATAGTGGGGCAATTTGTATGTGCAATTGGTGCACATACATCACTGTGATATGATTTTTTCAATTCTTCTGGGGAAATGCCCAGAAGTGGGATAGCTGGGTCAAATGGGACTTCCAATCTCAAGCTTTTGAGAAATTTCCACACTGATTACACAGCAGTCACACCAACCTATACTTTTCACCAACAATGGAGAAGAGTTCCTTTTTCCCCATAGCCCCTGCAGCATTTGTTATTGGTTGATTTCTTGATTCTGGCCATTCTTTCTAGAGTGAAATGGCATCTCAGTGTTGTTTCAATTTGCATTTCTCTAATGAACAATGATGTTGCACATTTTTTTATGTATCTATTTACCATTTGTATTTCTTCAGCTGAGAAGTGTGTCTTCATCTCAGATGCTCATTTTTGGATTGCATGCATGAATTTGGGGGGCCTTATTTTTAAAAATTCTTTATATGTTGTAGATAGAAGTTCTTTGTGTGAGCGGCAGTTGGCCAAGATATTTTCCAATTCATGAGGTTTTTTTTTTTTTTTCACTCCATTTGAGATTTCCTTTGCCATGCAAAAACTTTTAATAAGACAAGATCTCAGTTGTGGATTCTGGGAATTATTTCCTACACAGTTTGATTTTTATTCATGAACTCTCTGCCTACCCCTATGTCTTCAAGGGGTCTACCTACTGTGTCTTCCAGCAGATTCAGTGTTTCTGTTTTAATATTTAGACCTCTGATCAATTTTGACTTTAGTTCATTGCATAGTGCATAAGCATGGGTCTACTTTTGATTTTTGGCATATGGAAAGACAGTTTTTCCAGCACCATTTATTAAAGAGGCTGTATTTCTTCCAGTGAACCTGTTTGGTTCCTTTGTCAAAGATAAGGTGTTTGCAGTTGTAGGTGTATCTTCTAATCTATTCCATTGATCTTCAGGTCTGTTTCTATTCCAGTACCATACTGATTTGATCACAGTAGCTTTTTAGCATAATTTCAAGTCAAAGATTGCGGTGCCTCCTGTCATACTTTTATTGCCCAGAATTGCCTTTGATATTCTAGGTCTTTCTGGCTCCAGATGAATTTTAGGGATGATTTCTTTAGATCTGTGAGTTATGAAAATGGTGTTTTGTGTGGAATTACTTTGAATCGATATAAAATTTTGGGAGAATGGCTGTTTTCACAATGTTTATTCTTCCTATTCATGAACAGGGAATGTCTTTTGATTTTCTGAAGTCCTCTTCTGTTTCCTTTTTTAGAGTAATGTAATATGCAAGATATAGATCTTTAACTTCATTTGTTAGATTGATACCCAAGGATTTGAATTTTTTGGATGTGGTGTGGTATCATGGTGTGGTTTTCCTTATTTTTCTCAATGAGTTTGTTGTTTACATACAGGAATGCTATGATTTTCAGGTACTGACTTTGTATCCAGCTACAGCACTGGAATTTGGTTATTACATCTAAAAGTTTTTCAATAGAGTTTGGGGGTTTTCTATGTAAATATAATGTCATGGGCAAATAATGATAATTTAACTACTTCCTTTCCTATCCTTATTCCTTTTATTTCTCTCTTGTCTAATTACTCTGGATAGTGCTTCCAGCACTATATTGAGTAGGAGTGATGATAGTGGAGAGTTTTGTCTTATTCCTGATTTTAGAGTTAAAGGTTTCAGTTTTTGACATTTAATATGATACTGGCTATTGGTTTTTCATAGATGACTTTTATCAGATTGAAGTAAAAGCCATCTATCTGATTTCTGTAGGTTTCTTATCATGAAAGAGTGTTGGACTTTATCAAAAGATTTTTTTTGTATGTGTTGAAATGCTCATCTGATTCTTATCTTTGGTTTATTCATATGGTGTGTTACATTTACTGACTTGGATATGTTGCAGTATCCCTGCATTACTGTAATGAATCCCACTTGGTCATTGTGTATAAAGTTCTTGATGACTTGCTGCATTCTGTTTGCCAGTATTTCATTGGGGGACTTTTGCATCTATGTTTATTAGAGAGATTTGCCTGTAGTTCTCTTATTTGGTTGGGCCTTTCTCTGGTTTTGTACTAGGGAAATACTTGTTTCTTGGAACAAATTAGGGAGAAATGCCTCCTTTTTGGCTTCATTTCTTAATTTTTTAAAAGTTTTTTGAAGAGAATAAAACCAAATGAGACAAAACAAAATAGAGTCAATCAAAACAAAAGAATCAACATGGTACATGACTTAAAAACAAAATACAAGGAGATCAATAATGGCTACCATAATGCCTCTTATGATTTTCAAAAGAATTGCCCATATCATCAGGCATAATAAAATTGAACAAAAATGTACAGAGCAAAACCAATGAAAAGCAAACATTGGAGACATTATAGAACTTCAAAAGAAGATAATAGTCAAACCAGAATGGGTATCTTAGTGTATCTTGTTGTCTTCAAAGTCGTTGCCTATACCCTCAGACTTGAAACTATCAAACAAAACAGAATAGAATAAAATCAATCAAAACAAAACAGTGAAAGCAATACAAAGATTCAAATCAAGCTATTAGGAAATCAAAAATCATTACCATAGTACATCCTGCTATCTTTGGTCCATTTGTTCACAAGTATGATTCAGTTCTGTTATTGCTTTACTGATCTTTTGTTTGGTTGATCTGCCTTTTTGTAACCATGGTGTATTAAGTTTCCCCATTATAACTGTATGATTACTTATTTGATTTTTCCTTTCTATTAATATTTGTTTTATATTACTGTGTGCTCCCATATTTGGTGCATATATATTTATGATTGTAATCTTTTCTTCTTCACGTTTTCCCTAACAAGTATGTAGTGACTTTCTTTATATCTTTTGATCATTCTTGGCTTGAAGTCTGCAAGCAAAATAACTACCCTTGATGTTTTCTGGGTTCCTGTTGCATGGAGTATTGTTTTTCATCCCTTGACATTTAGTCTATGAATTTCCTTTTCACTTAAATGTGTTTTTTGTACACAGCATATCATTTAATGTTGTTGCTTAACCAACTGTGCCAGTCTGTTTCTTTTAATTGGTGAGTTAAGACCATTTACATTGATGAATATAATGGATATGTACTTACTTATCACTGTCATGTTATCTTTATGTTATTTATTTTCTACATTTTCTGTTTAACTTTTTGCCCTGCTTAGTGGTTTCTTTCTGATGTTGTTCTTAGGGTTGTAATTATCTTTGTCTCTTTCTACAATGTCTTTCATTACTCTTTCTAGTGTTGGTTTGCTGGTCATGAATTTCATCATTTGTTCTTTGCCATGGAAGTATCTTATTTCTCCATCAATTTTCAAAGATAGTTTTCCAAGGTACATCAATCTGGCTTACAAGTTATTTTCTTTCTGGACCTCAAATACTTTACTCAAAGTTCTTCTTGACTTGAAGATTTGTGTTGAGAAATCTGCCTTGATTCTGATAGGCTTTTCTTCATAGGTGATCTGTTTCTTTTCTCTGACCACTTTTAGTATTCTGTTCTTGTGCTGAATTTCTGATATCCTAATTATTATATGTCTGGGGAAGATTTAGTTTGGTTATGGTTAATTGGGGTTTTATATGCCTCACTTATCTGTATATCAGATTCTTTTCCCATGTTTGGAAAAATTTTGCTATTATGTCTGTAAATAACCTTCATATGTCATTTGTGTTGACCTCTGCTTTTTCATTGCCACTTATTATTCTTATATTGTTTCTCTTGCATCATCATGCAGCTGTTGAATTGTTGTTTCTTGGTTCCTTGTTATTTTTAAGAGATCTTTTCTTTTGTGATCATAAGCTTCCACCCCGGCTTCAAGTTCCGAGAATGTATCTGCAGCTTCATTCAAGTGGTTTTGCCAGTTTTCAGTAGAAATTTTAATTTCCTTAATATCCCTTTGCATCTGTTTCATGCATTCTAATTTGGTCTTATGTTGTTCATTCAAGGTTTCCTTCATTTTCTTATTTTCCTCTAATTTTTTGTGTAGATGCACACAGCATTTCTTTCCTAATGTTTGTCATTTCTTTTTTTTTACCTGAGAGATTATTTCTGATCTGATATCTTCATGGAGTTGTTTCTTTACTTCAGTTGTTATCATTTCAGGAAGTTCAATTTTGCGATTTCCATCCAGTGTTTCCTATTTCAATATCTCTGGGCTTGTTCTCGGTGGGCTAGAGGACTGCGACTGCATCTTGTTCTTTCATTTTGTCATTTTCCTCTTGGACCCATGTGGCTTGCCAAGCATCCTCCTGATGGTTTGCACTAGAACAGTGTGCTGGGCAGAGCTTCAAGCCTCCAATACTCTCAGGACTAGCTGGGGTGCACCTCTGAACTATGATGCTGGAGTCTTGTGCTCTGTGACCTGTGAGACAGGCCAGGAATTCCCCTGATGTACAGAGCTAGGTTGCACTGAGATGCTAGGTTGGGTGGAGCTTGGATCCTCTATGCAGCTAGCAGGGATGTACCCATGGAGTGTGTTGCCAGGGGCTAGCACCTGGCTGGGTGGAGCTCAGAAGCTCCAGGACCCAGGTGGCTAGCAGGAATACACCCCAGAGTGTGTTGTCAAGGCCTAGCACCCGCATGCTTGAAGTTTAGAACCTCCATGACCCAGGTGGCTAGCTGGAGCATGCCTCCAAAGTGTAGCTCAGCCAGGGTGCTGCACCTGATTGGGAAGAGTTCAGAGCCTCTGGACAGCAGCTAGCCTGGGTGCACCTCCAGTATCGGGTACCAGGGACTTGCTCCTGGCTGGGCAGATTTCAGAATCTCCAGGACCCACTGCATGGCTAGCTGGGATGCACCCCTGAACTATGGTGCTGACACCTGGTGCCCTGATGAGCAGAGCTCAAATTCTCCAAGAACCATCAGCAAAGCTAGTCACTCCCTGATGGGCAGTTCTGGGGCACTGGGCTGGACTGGGCTCTGGACCTCTGTGACCTGTGAGGCTGGCCAGGCATTCCCTGAGGGGTTCTACTTGGATGATGAGCTGGGCAGAGCTTAGATCCTCCATGCAGCCAGCAAGGATGAACCCTTAGAGTGTTTTCCAGGCCTTGCACCTGGTTGGGTGGAGTTTAGAACCTCTAGGGCCCAGATGGCTAGCCAGAGCATGCCCCCAGAATGTAGCACCACTGGGGCATTTTGCCTGGATGGAAGGAGTTCAGAGATTCTGGACAGGACAGCTAGTCTGGGTGGACCTCCAATGTATAGTCTGTAAATATTTTAATATAAAAATAAATCTTAGTACAGAAATGTAACCTTCAGAACACAAAGGCATATTCAAGATTTAAATAATAGAAAAACAAAACATTGCTTCCTTTAAAAAATCTCAAAGATCAATGTGAGAGGTAGAATTAAGGGAAAAAACCTTGAAATATTTGTATACATATTGTTAAGGTTTGATTTTGTAACTATGCTAACATTGATTTTGTAACTATGCTAACATTTCCCTCAAACAACATTAAAAATACTAATAATCCCTTCAAACAAAAAGCAAATGAAATAAATGAATGAACCTTAATGTATATTCTTCTGAGTAAACTATTTCAAGAGATTAGAACACATTTTCAACTCAACTGTACCTAAGTAGTAGAATATACTGTAAGGAAAAGAAAAAACGACACTACCTTGAATTGTTTTTACTAATCATTATTGATTGATTGATTGATTTCATTGAGACCATCATGTCTGTGTATTAAGGAATAAAGTAAATGAGTAATTAAGGAGTATCCTATCATTTCCAGTGTCATTTAAAACTGTAATTCCTGTTACAATTTTAAAAAAATTGAGATGAAAGAGGAAGGATACAAGAAGTGAAAATCCCATCATCCTAACATTGAAACTTATGGTGAAAAGGAAAAACTGTATGAGGTAAATTGTTCTTTTAAAAACTTTGTTCTTTTGAAATTACCTAGCTCTGTAACTACCTCATAGCTTTATAATTACATTCTTGGCTCCTATAACTGTGAGAGCATAAATGAACATACAGGATGCCTGACTGTGCCATTGTACCAAGCTTCATAAACTGATGATCATTAATCTACCCTGTAGCCAAGGATCTCACACTGCTAGCTAATCAGAAGAGCTTCCAATCCTTTTTCACCTTTGTACCTCCTGCTTGTGTATCATATAAAAAAACCTAGACCACCAGCTATCAGAGCCTGACATTCTGCAAATGATTCTGATCAATGATCATCTAAGTAAGTAAATCTGCCTCCATATCCACAGTGTTGTTTTGATGTTTCTACTTTCTGTTGCAATGGCAGTATCAGAATAAACTTAAGATGTATTTTATGCTATAAATATTGCCTAGCTTTATTCACTAAATCCTTAAATCAGCCTCCAATAAAGTAGCAATATGCATTTCTATTGTGTAGATTTTAATCTCTAATAAAAACTTGACACCAAAAGAGAATAAAATTTCATAGAGAACTAGTTGATTTGTTTCTGTATGAATCTGAAATATTTTAGTATACCTAAGAAAACTACTAAAGACTACAGCACTCAATTGGCATCAGATAAACTCAGGAACAAATTTTAAAAGACTCTCAGTATTAAAAACAGAGAAATTCCAGCAAAAATTAGAACAAAAACAGCAATGAATTAAAGCATATAGTGTGCTTCAACTATTAATCAATTTTAATAGTTAATAAATTTTAAATAAAACTTATTTTAAAACTTGGTTACTCTGCTACTAAGTCAAATTATTACTTGCATGAAAGGCACTAGAGTAATATTTTTAAAAATGAAATAGACATTTATGCTAACTTTCTCTTACATTTACACCCCCAAATAACCAAGTCAAAATAAAGTGAAGTTTCTTCTTACAGAAATCTTCTGGCTAATAAATTATGAAGGAATGAAAGAAGTAAAATATCCAGATGCAACAGTAATTGATCTGGACAGTAATATCAGTGGTTGCTAGCAGCCAGGCATTGTGAGCCTCTTAATGGGAGAAGACAACATCAGTTCCCAAGTACTCATGCTGAGAACACTGACACTCAATCTCATCAAGAGCCTAAGTCAAACTACCAATTTCCAGAAAATAAGAAATGCTAAATGTCAATAAAAAGTGTAATTAACAACCCTTGAGTGTAGAAACCATATTGCAAAGTAAATAAATAAATATTTATTTTGTAAATAGAAAAGAAGACAGTGAGCTTCTAAAAAAACAGAGAAATCCTGGAGTTAGACATTTATAAGCTGAATGTAATTGTTATGTTTTGCCCATATAGACTAATAAAATATTTCAAAACCATAAATTTTGAATCTTACTTGAATTCTGAAAACCATACATTCTTAAAACAAATCATAACTTTTTAGCAATTTAAAATTTGAATATTAAGGAATATTAAGGACGATATGATAGAATTATTATAGTTTAACAGTTACAGTTCTACAGTTGTATATCTACAAATTAAGCAATAATATATTTGAGATCAGTTTTAAAATACTATTAAGAGAATAGCTGGCAATAATGAAAATAGACTGATAATGATTGTTAATTGTTCAGTGTTAGTTCCATTTGGGTTTATTGGATGGAATTAATCACACTATTCTGCCTACTGTTATACATGTTTGAAATTTTCCATAACTAAACATTTTGGGGAAAAAATGAGAAAAATACAGGAGAAAGTGATGGCAAAAATATACTTTATGATCATTACTTTAAAATAAATTTCTACAACTATTACTTTAAACTTGTTTAGTATGATATAATAAGAAAAGAAAAAAAAGGAAACATATACTTGTGTATATGTGTTTGTTAAAGTGCTATATACTATGACCTTAAGTGTTAGAAACCATTATTTTGTATAGACTTTATCACATAAGAGAATATTACATTTCTCTCTCTACAGCAATTTGTTCAGAAATCAGCGTAAGATCCAAATAGAAATGATCAAAGAGAATACTGACAACTGAAAGATGTTTCTTTTTCCTGCTGTCTGTGAACTATAAACAGATATGTATACCTCATATCTGCCAAACACCACCACATAGAGGGAACCTGACTGCGAATGGGAGCAAATGCAGGAAAGAAAATCTAAGGCAGAAAGAGACCAGGTCCTAATGATGCCCTGTAGCTCTGCCCCCAGAGCTATCCAGCTGTAGCTGACCCTGAGTCCTCTGTACTTCAAAGATTTTTTTAAAATAACCTTCACCATTAACTCTCAGCAGAGTCTGATAAAGTGTATTTTAGAATTGATAGAGAAATCAAGAAGATATGTGAACTAGAAAATGGTACAGTTACATAAATTCCCACCTACAGGGCCAGTTATACATAGAATACATAGTTACATACCTAAAGGAAGGATTTGTTCTCCAATTCTCTTGCTGTGTCCTAATCAGCATTTTATCACAATTTTGGACTAAGGTACAAATTCACGTGGTTATCAGTTTCACATAGAGGAATACTGAAGACACTGATAAGGTATTTAACTTCAAATAAAGATTTAGAGATATCATATCTAGAAAAAATGACCACTATTTACATGAATAAATAGCTTTTAAAAAAACTAAAAGAGTTGGTTGCATTGGCTCAGAGAAAGAAACATGAGTAAAAGCCTAGGATGTCAGCTGCATGCAACCTTGACTGAGGTCTATCACTAAGGGAAAAAAATGATAGTCTCGAAGCATAAATAATTTTTAACAGGCTCACAATCTCCAGATGAGCTGAAGTATTCATTCAATTCTATCTTATCCTTTCCAGAAAATATAGGTGTTAAGTTCAATTCTTACTGATGTATTTAAGGAAGACTCTTTAGAAGTAAAGAATGCTATAAAAGGAAAAGAACACAATTGAAATGCATGTAATAATTAATAATCTAAAGCTTTTCACGTAAAGAAAATCAGAGTCAATGGCAACATTCATGTTCACCAGAAACAGTGAAGATGTGTGGGAGAAAAATTAACTTATTTTCTCAAGATCCCGAATTGGACTTAGTGGTTGAAATTAAAGATATATGGACATATTTTCTTTTAAAAAGAGAAATATTTTTGAATGATCTGAGCTGCTTTAGCCACAAATTTCTTTATATAGTGAACTCACTAATAGCTACAAATGTTCATAATAATCACTTCCTTTGAGTGATTATGAACCTTTCCATTAAAAGAAGGTGGAAAGTTGAATCAAATGGCCTTTTTGGCCTTTACAATTTGATATTTTATTAATTATATTAATCATAAAATGTATTAGATTTACTATCAGGTATTTTATAAATGATATCTCTAAGATAAATTAGCTATTATTTTTTTCTAAAAATTAATGAAGCATCTGAAAAGAACAAACACTCTCAGCCTCTTCTGCTCAACTTATTATTTTCTCTCTTTTATTTTTCAATCTAAGCATCTCTGCTAATACACCAAGTATACCAGTATCATGCACTTAGTAACATTGCATGTGCTGGCCAAAGCGTCCATTAAACTCTTACACTGTGTGAATCAGCAGCTGTCTCATTGATTTCAGTCACTTCCTTTCTCTACTGATTGCCAAGCAAAACTTCATAACAGATACAGGAATACATTGTGCTGAGCATGATCTTAAAGAACATAATCTTTTCACAATAAAACCAAGTAAAAGTTACCTAAATTCAGGGTGTTTTATATTCTTAAAATTTAACCCTCTGACTTTACTGCATAAAATGGAATCAAAGTGGCATGTTTTCTTTGATCCATTTTATCTAAATATTTAGAAATAATACTGAAAATTTGTACATATGGTTTTCAAATTTGGGTGCTTACAATGTAGGCTTAGTACTCCTAGATTCCAGATGGATGTTTCATAAATCCACTTTTTCATCAAATTTTGTTTTGGTGGAGAATATATATACATACAGCTATATACATATGTTTATATAATATATATCTGTATTTACATCTATAGCTGTATATATTATATATATACATATATACATATATTATATATCACACTCTATGCTAAACTTTGGGAGTATGAAAGTGACAGAAACAGTCCTGATTCTGGTCTTACAGAGTTACAATCTAGCTAAGGAGAAAGTCATAAATCCTATAATAATCATATGCAAAGTTTGATCTGTGATAACAGTTACAAATGAGAACTATGAGGTCCAGAGACCATATTAATCATGGACTTTGACAGTTCCAACATCAGTCAGGAATTGCCCCTGAATCTGTGATGCTGGAGCCTCACTACAGAATGAACAGAAGTTCTCCTGAGAGGGAAAAAGGCAGGAATAAAACACTCCATCATAACACACTGCAAAGAGATCTGTAACTAGAGGAGCACAAATGAAAGAGCTTGTACCTGTAACTCCAGAACTGAGGAATACCTGGCAAGAGAATCACAAGTCTACATCCCACCTGAACAACTTAGTAAGTCTTTGTCTTTCAACTAAAAAACAGGCTGAGGATGTAGCTCAGTAGAACACTCCTGGGGTTTGATCACCAGTATGAAAACATAAAATAAAATAAAATAATAAAATAAAATAAAATAAAATAAAATAAAATAAAATAAAATAAAATAAAATAAAATAAAATAAAATAAAATAAAATAAAATAAAAATGAAGAGCCTGGAGTGGGATAACCTTGAAAAGTAAAGTCAGATTTCATTGCACTTCAAGTGTAATGACTGTAACTATTACTGAATTTTTATTTCAAAGATGTCATGGATCATCTGAAAATTGAGTTTGTATACAAGGATATAGAATGAAATCCAGGGAACTAGTTTTGAGGATAGTTTCCTAATCCAGTTGAAAGAAGAGTAGAAAAGATCAGTTGGCCATGAAAGTTATAAAATTGGTTCTATTTTTTTAGCAGATACTTTGAATATGCAGGTGCTTGAACTTGATTAGATCTAATTTTGTTTGCACCCTATCAATTATACTTCAGTAAATTGAGTTGTGTGATGCCTCCTTTATCCAGATAATTCACTGAGTGTTTGTATCACTCAGAATTCAACAGAGAAATAGAAACAATAGAATATCTGTCTATTTATCTATGTAAATGTCTTGAAGCATAATTCCCTCTTCTCAGGGAAACCAGTTTTTGCTCTTTCCTGATTTGAGTATACTGAGTATAACATGGTTTATTTGAAAGTGAACTGATTATAAATGTAGTTCACATTCACAAAATACCTTCCCAGAAAAATCAGTGTAGTGCTTCAGTAAACACATAGGTACCCTAGCCAAGTCAGGTTGACACACAAAATTAGCAACCACATGGACTGGGGAAAAATTCATCTTTATAAAACTGTTTGGTAATGTGAGTTCTGTGAACAAGTGCATATAGAAATTCTTAATTTGTTAGCTCTTATATGCTAATTTTACTAATATAGTAGTTTATTTTAGCTATAAGAAGTCCTATGTTTAAAAATCTATTATCTATCCATGTATCTGTCATCTGTTTGTCTACTTACGTGTTGTAGTCAGGGGTTGTACACAGAACAATTAGAATCAGGACATGGAGTTTATAATATTGTTTTATGGTGGTCACCCCGAGTTAACCCAAAAAATGCAAGAAATCTGTCCACAACACCAAAGACATAGAATATTTATCCAAGGGCCTGAATCCCACAGTAATGTCCCACATGAGTCCAGATGAAGACCCAGAGCTCATTACAGTGCCTCCCACAAGTCCAGCTGGAGGTCTAGAGCCCACAAGAAGGACTCACACCAGTCTCTTTATGGATCTGTGCTGGGAAGGCCCAAAGGTCAGCAGGGGAAGATAGAAAGTCTATTCTAGTGGGGTGAAGGAGCTGTGCTGGTAGGTTGAGGGTTCTATGCTAGAGCTGAGAAATCACATTCAAAACAAAAACCAGGGCTGTCCTGAAAAGCACCACAGCCATCCTCAGTGACACGGAGGCCCCGAGCTCCTCCTCTGACCAGCACAGTAAAGTACATGCCCAGGAAGCCAGCCTGACAAGTTCATCCTGGAGACTAAGTGGCACATATCTTCCCCTCCAAAGCCACAAAGCAATGCTTGATGTGAGGATCAGAGCTTCTCCAGGAGAACCAATGGCTCAAACAGCAACATGTAGAAGAACCCACAATGCCTCAATGCCTCAATGCACTTCCTTCTCTTTCTCTATGTCTCCATTTATGCTAGCAACCTTCCTCAGGTGGAACATCTACACTCAGTAGCATTGTGATTCAATTCTGCTGGCATTAAGTTGACCACCAGTTTTACTCCATAACAGTGTGCATATCAGTTCTCTGTGATGTTGGACTTCTCTAACTCCAGCTACTTGAAAGGTAGGAAGATCATGAGGTGAGTTCAAGAACACCCTGGACAACAAAGCAAGATCCCAACTAAAAAAATACACATGTTGTTTTCATTTCTTCTTAACAGAGAATACTATGTTGTTCTTCAAGCAACTGTGACATTCTAGAATAACACAGATAGTAAGATTAAGAAAAACTGCATCATGTCAACTTTGATTCATGTGTTGATCTGAGGTTATTTTGAGAAGACTGAGAATTGAACTACATTATGTTGGTCAAGTTAACAGCTCAACACAATTGCTATGGATTTTAGTATGCCTTTACTATCAGTAGACCCTTACGTAAGCATTTCCAACAGTTCTGTTCAATACTATAGTCTGTTCTCATTCCTGTTTGTATCTCAACTACACGACTAATTACTTTGTTAATGAGCTTATGCTTTCCTGAGTTTATCAGGGGACCATACTGGGTGATGGAGAAAAGAAAAAGGCAAATACCTAGGTCTTAGTTTGTGTCCTTCTGGATGATTCACCAAAAAAAGAGCAGCAACGAGCCCTGAGGGAAATATAACCATAGGCTGCATTTACAGCTTCTGGTTTCTGTCCCTTTTACCTATTAGAGACCCATTTTTTAACTATCAGAAAAATAGCAGCAATGTAGTGAGGCATCTCATAGACCTGGGGATTTGGAGAAACGTCGGATGAAGAAGAAAATGCCTGAGAACAGCAGGCGAGCCATGCTATTGGTCTTCTACTGCTTGTCAGCAGTGGAACTTTTGTATTTCTTGATATTGCTTTCTAATCAGGCAGTATGAGCTCTTCCTAAGATGATGAAATTAGCAATTACTGTCCAACTCAGTTTAAAGGAAAAGTAAGAGCATAGCTTAGAAACTATTACCACCACTTCCCAGCAGCCATTAATTGTACATTTTGCACTAACTCTGGGTGTTGTGCTTCTTAAAATACTGCACTTTGTGCTTCAGTTTCTTATCTTTGTAGATGTATTTTATGAAACATTCAAATAAACCAAACTTGCTTTTGTTGAAAAAGAAGAGAAAATATTCCCACCCATGTTCCTCTCTTCTATCTAGCTTATCTCTGACAAAAGCTACTCAAGTCACCATTCTTCTTAGATACGTACCAGTTCAGGATTTCTTTTTGCATTTGGCTTTCAGATTTGAGCTTGCTACTAAACTTTCTATGGTTGACATTAGGGAAATTTTTAATAGCTCATGATATATCATTTATTAAACCAACCAGAATCCAAAAAATAACTTATTTTCTAAGGAAAAGATTATTATGGACTGAAACACAACTTTCACAGGAACATATCAGATGAAATACAAAACTTAAAATGCATTTCGTACTTGTTACAGACTTCTTCAGTCATGGTCCTTAAGGTTCAGGGTGAGACTGTTCAACATCCTCTGCTTTTGTAAATCTTCTTTGGAAAGTCTCAGAAGCACCGACTTCAGTGATCAGTGGAAAAATCCTTTGTTAAAAATCCCACCAGTCCAACTAACAAAGAATCACACTCATTGGTCTGTAACTCCTGAGCCCCACTAAACTCTTCTCATTCAAGCTGTGAGTTGCCTTGAAAATCACACAGCACAGTGACCTGTTTATGGCAGCTTGTGTGTTTATGCCAATGATTCCACAGTTTCACTCCTGAGTTCCTTTAAAACTCTCTTGACAAGCAGGAAAGGGCTTAAGAGACCTGATGGATAATGGGACCACTGAATAGAGGAGTGGGATAAAGCAGAATCCTTACCAAGCACCAAGATCCAGGCAACAAAATCAGAAGACATATATGCAAATGCCTGGACTTACCGAGACTAGAATAAGGGAGATTGTAAAATTCAAAAGGCTGGTGGCTATGTTCATAGGAAGACAGTGTCTTCATAGGAAGACAGCTCAGATTTTGGAAGTTGAGGAGAAAGCAGAATCCTGGCTGCAATCCCAAAGCAGTTGATCAGCTGCCTTCATATGCCTCTCACTTCCATGTGACCTAGCAGTACTGAACCTGGCCAAAGGGAGACACTGGCTGTAAACAACTGAATGCAAAAAGAAGTAGAACACAGGCATTTTCTTGATTTAAGAAAAGAACTGGAGTAGATATCAGGCTGAGTTATTTGTCTTCATCTAGTTTTTCAATTACACATAGGACATAGCCATCCTATGCTGGCATTTGATCTAGGTTGTCTGATCCGTCTTTGTTAGAAGATAATTTGGGAATGGGGATTCCTTTAAGGTCTTCCTCCAAAAACTCCCAAATGATGATTTTATTTATTCTTCATGCTCTCTCCTTTCATTCCCAAGTGCACTCTTCAACCACCATTGCCAAGTGATTTTCTCTCTGGTTTTCTGCCTTGGATATACTAGAAAAAAACTATTACTGGCATTAAGTCTCTTGTAGTTTTCTCTGATT